>PVHP010005465.1:0-67979 GCA_004024765.1 Zapus hudsonius
TGGGCCTTCAGCTTGTCTCAACTCTTAGTTAACCCTTTATGTCCTCCGTGTCCCTTAACAAGGCCCCACAAATGACAATGAAAATACAACTTACCAAAACTTATGAGACACAATGAAGGCAACCCTAAGGTTATAGTACTAAATGCCTTCATAACAAAGACAAAAAGATCTCAAATTAACAACCTAACTACCCAGAGGTGTTGGAAAAGCTAGAACAGTCCAATCCTAGGAGCTCAAGATCAAAACAAATAATTAAGATCAGAGCTGAGATCCATGAATTGGAAACTAAGAAAACAATTTTAAAAATAAATGAAACAAAGAGCTGGTTTATTGAAAAAATAAATAAGATTGACAAGCTCCTGGTCATCCTTGATGAAAAGGACAAAAGAGAAGGCCCCACTCAATAACAGCAGAAATGAAAAGGGAGAGGTCACAACAGACACCAATGCAATTGGAAGAATCATCAGATCATAAGAATCTCCAGTTCACAAAATTAGACAAGAAATGAATGAATTTCTTGACACCTACCATGCCTACCAAAACTAAACCTAGAGCACATAAAACTCCTAAATAAACCTACCACATACACCAAAATTGAAAATGTAATCAAAAACCTCCCCAAAAGGAAAAGTCTAGGACCTGATGGATTCTCAGCCAAATTCTACCAAGCCTTCATCATAGACCTGTAACTACTCTTTCTGAAGCTTTTTCATGTAAATATAGAATAGAGAATGCTTCCAAAGTCCTTCTATGAAGCTACCATCGCCCTAATACCAAAACCAAACAGAGATACAAGAAAGGAAAACTATAGACTTATCCCTGATGAACTTATATGCAAAAATTCTGAACAAAATCCTCACAAACTGTATCCAACAACACATCAAAAGTATTATCCAATTGTAGGCTTCATCCCAGGAATGCAGGGAGGGTTCAATGTACAGAAATTGATTAATGTCATCTACCACATTAATAAACTTAACCACAAAAACCACATGGTTATTTCAATCAATGCAGAAAAGGCCTTCAACAAAATTCAACACCTCTTCATTATCAAAATGCTGAAGAGGCTGGGTATAGACGGCTTATACCTCAACATAATAATGGCCATATATAAAACTCCTAAAGCCCAAATCATACTCAATGGAGACTCAACGAGTTTCTATTAAAGTTGGGAACAAGACAGGTGTGTTCACTCTCGCTACTGCTCTTCAACATAGTGCTTGAAGTTCTAGCCCAAGCAATAGGAGAAAGACATAAAATGGATACAAATTGCAAAAGAAAAAAATCAAGCTTTCTCTTCTTGCAGATGACATGATACTATACATAACAGACCCAAAGGACAGTAACACAGAACTCCTAAAGTTGATAGATTCTTTCAGCAAAGTGTAAGGATACAAAATTAACACACAAAAATCAATAGCCTCCCTGTTTGCAAGTGACAAGCATACAGAAAAGGAAATCAGTGAGACTATTTCATTGTTAATAGCTTCAAAAAATAAAAAATCTTGGAATAACACTAACCAAGGATGTGAAAGACTTCTATAATGAAAACATAAAAACTCTCAAGAAGGAAATAGAGGAGGATGTGAGAAGATGGTAAGATCTTCCATGCTCCTAGATGGGTAGAATAAATTTGTGAAAATTGCAATTTTTCCAAAAGCAATAAACAGATTCAACATCATGCCAATAAAAATCCCAGCTTCATTCTTTGCAGAGATAGAAACAATAATCTCAAAATTCTTTTGGAATGGCAAAAGGACTCAGATATCCAAAACTATAATCAGTAAATGATGCTCCTCCACAGGTATCACCATACCTGATCTAAAGATATACTACAAAGCCATAGTAACAAAAACAGCATGGTACTGGTATTAAACAAACAAACAAACAAACAAAAAAACCAGATAGGCCAATGGAACATAATTGAAGACCCTGCCCTTAATTTGAGCAACAAAAGCTACTTGATCTTTGACAAAGGTGCCAACAACATCACCAGAGAAAAGACACCATCTTCAACAAATGGTGCTGGACAAGTTGAATAAATATGTGTAAAAAAAATGAATCTAGACCCACTCCTCTCATCATGTGAAAATTTCAACTCCAAATGGATCAAAGATGTCAATATAAGACCTCAAACCCTTAAAAACCTGGAAGATAAAATAGGAGGAACTCTCCATAAGATAGGAGTAGGAAAAAAAATTCCTGAACAGACACAAGTAGACCCTCTTCTTTGTGAAGCGCATGTGCCTCATATACACTGGCACCACGAACTCACTGTCCCCAAACACATGGGTCCTTTCATCAGTCCAGGGTGCACAGGCCCCCACACTTTGAGCACCTAGAGCTCAGGCCCCAAACACACTCAGCTCCTTACCAGCCTGAAGTGTACTGGTTCCAAACAGCCTGGCACCCCGAATGCCCAGACCCCCAAAATACCAAGCCCTGACCCCCCTCCACCCTCCACTGGAATGTAACGTGCTGGTGCCCTGAAAGCAGAGGCCACTAGCACTCACCATGCCCCTCACTTGGGTGTAGTGCACAGGGCCCAAACACCCTCATGTCAGAAGCAGATTGGCTCCAAACACTCCCCAGGTCCCTCACCAGTCCAAGTGAACAGTTCCTTCAGGATTTATGACTTTGTGAGACCACTATGGGTGGACAATCCTCTCACCATAGAACTTCTCAGGTCTCTCAGGCAGGGATGAATGCTTAGTTCTTCCCAGCCAGCTCCCAGAGCTGAGGCCACAGGCAATTCTGCTAGAGGCCCTGGCTGTGTGTCTGGTTGTGTGTTTGTTGAAGCTCTGGGTCTCTCATGCTTCTTTGAACTTCAAGTGTGATCCGACCCGCGGGCCTAGTCAAAGAGAGTAACGAGGGGGACCCTAGCCTGGATGAGTGGGAAAGAACAGGAGCGAGAGATGAGACCAAGACAGGAGTCTGATCAAGGTCTGTTTATTGCAGGCAACAGGCGAACTTATATGCTAAGAACAAGGAGGCAGCTGCAAGTTTCACTTTGCACAATACTTTGCACAATAGTATAAGTTTTTCGAACCCTGTTGCCGTAGGCAGTCACAGTAGCCTGGTATTATTGTAATTAGCTGCAAATGGCTGGTTTCGGGAATCACATAACATTGCCGCATAGCTCAGGGTCCACAGTGGGGCACTGCCTCAGACCCTGACACAAGTGTTGTATCTGAGACAATGACCCCACCAACAGACACAGAGAACCAAACAAGGTTGGAGAATTATACAGATGCAAGAGTCACTCACCAGGAAATGTTTCAACTCTGACAGCAGCCTCCAGAGCCTTTTTTTTAAACTTTTTTTTTTTTTTGCCAATCTCTTGTCTCTAAACATTAAAAAATTCTACAAAACAAAAGATAGGAATAAAATAGAAAAATGCCATGATTCTTTAACACTCTGTGATGGTTTATATTGATTGTCAACTTGACAGGACCTGTGAGGGATTATGTAGATTTGGTTAGACTCTGGATGAGTCTGTGAAGGATTATCTTAATTAGGTTAATGAAGATGAGAGGGCCTACCTTATCTGTGGGCTGCATCATTTTCTGCCTCCTCCCCCCACTCTGGTGCCCATAGATACCAGGCCCCAAACACACTCTCTCCTTATGACTCTCTGCTTCTTTATTGTGAACTGAAGATGAATAGCTGCCTCAAGCTCCTTCTCTACTTGATGGACTATAACCTTGAGCTGCAAGCCAAAATAAATCCTTACTCCCATAAACTGATTTTTGTGAGGCATTTTGTCCCAGCAATGAGAAAGATAACTTATACCCACACATTTCTAATGCTATTGGATGGTCAATAAACATTTGAAATAATTTTCAATGTCATCAGCCATTCATAATGAACTATAGCTACTTAGATATCAAGAAAGCTAAAATTTAAAAACACAAATAAAAGTAGACAATACTTTGTGGTGGGTAGCTCAGGAGCTCTTGGAACATTCTAGAGCTATTGGCAGCCCAACCTTGCTCAAGCTGAAGGTCACCACTGAATAAAATAGTTGATTCCCACAGATGAATGTGCTTTGGAATGGATGAAAACCATAACTTTTCCTGCCTTGTCTTGCCTCACACTACTTTTATCTAAAGTAGTCATTGAATGGTTCACTATTACTTAAGAGACAGGCATATTATGATAATTAATCTCCTTGAGCGTTTATTAGGTGATTTATTAATTGACATCACTCAACATGAACTTATGAATTTATTTAACAGTAATTGTTTGGGGCACAAGATAGATATGCAATAGCAATTAAATTCCCTGCCCTCATGGCATTTGTATTCTAATCAATGGGATAGACTAAATAATAGAAATTCTTTGTGATAAATACTTGGTGAATATTGTGGGACACTTCCCCCAGGTAAAATGGCATAGTTTCCTGAGAAATAACTGATAGGAATTATCTTACCCCTGCCACTAGGAGCCATATAGGGTACCTTAATTGGTTTTTTAAAAATTTACTTTGTTATTTCATGAAGTAGTAAGTTCCTATTTGGCTTTTTCATCCATTCTTAGTTTTGGCTCACTACCCTCTACTCCACCCCTCATTAAACCTTTCCTCACATTCTTGCCCTCTCTCTTTTCCTTCACAGGTGTTTGATGCAGGATTTGGGGGTTCAGGAGGGGTCTTCCAGCCCATACTTTTAGTTCTTGTCCCATTTTAAAAAATAATTGATAAAAACATACTTAAGAAGGATAAATTATGAATTATTCAGTTTATTTGGGGGAGAAATCACAAGTTGTGGTGTTAATTTAAGGGCAATTGGTATCTAGGAAAAGGCTGGAGCAAAGTCGCAAGCATGAGGAATATAGGAAATACTTATGTGGAAGGCACAGCATGGTTCATGACGTTCATTTAAGAGAAATGGAGGCCTAGGAAATAGCCACACACATGTGAAAGATAGGACCTAGGAGTTTATGTAAAGAGATTTAGAAGAAACACGTACTTATGTGGAAGGAAAGGCATCAGCTCTGAGCCTCGCCATGAAAGAAAATTAAGAGAGAAAATGGTAAAGGTATGGAAGAATAGCAGAAGGAAAGTATCAAAGCAGAGACCAGAAAAATTCAGATGAAAAAATGGGTAGTAAAAAGAATTACACCCATGGTCACACCAAGTTTAGAGAAATTACACGGGAAACAGGCCCAAAGTTTGAAGGAAGCACCCAAGTGGTCAATATAGAGAGAAAAAGAAATATACATGTAGTATACTCAGAGATCAGAAATCATACATGTAATTAAAGTGAGAAGTTATCCCAAAGCATAAAGCAGAGGAAAGCAGAAAACTGCCCAGGCCAAGAATCAATGCTCTTTCCTACCCAGCTGTGAAGGGGAGAGCCAGATTTATGTGTGTTCAGAGATCAGAGGATGTAGAGAGGGCATAGGTTAGAGTGGACAAGCCTTTATATTTGATTAAAAATAGATTCTTTCAGGTATATAAGAGGAAGTCCTGATTGGTTTGCAGAGTTAAGGGGCTGCTCCCAAAGGACAGCTCACCTAGGTAGTATAATGGGGATTGTGAAGTTCAGGAGTGAAGGGGAAAATTCACTTCCCTAAACCTGAGAAAATGTTTTACATATCTGACACAGGATCTGACCCAGGATACCACCTCAAAGTACCTGAGAAAATGTTTTACATATCTGAAGGATCCTATCTCTGATAAGCTCCTTTTGAAAAGAGCTTATCATCCTAGCCACATTTATATGTATCCCAGTAGACTGTCACTTAGGGAGTTCCATACCTAGGAAGAACTTTAACTGTGAAGTCCATATCACACCAAAAGTCCTTTAAATATCCTCCTAAAAGCTATCCATGGGGAACGTGACTTCAGACTTGGGAGAAGTACTCACTGCTGAATAAAATCAGTCCTTGCCTGAGCACGTTCGAGTCCCGTGTATTCTTGCCTCAATTTCCTTACAAGGAGGAGTTCTTAAACTCCAAACCCTGAGATTGTGTCTACTTTATCAAAGAATTGAAATAAAACAAGACTGAGAAGATAATTAATAAATTATTACATTTTTATTCAGGAGTCAAGAGGGGTGAGGGAGAATCTGAGTACCCAGGAAGGAGAGTCTGTGTACACCCAAGTGAAACTTGAGCCCATATGTAAGAACAAATATATGGGCCCTGAAACATGAAAAGAGATTTAGAGAGGAAGTAGAAAAACATACAGGGAGCTCCTTCCCTATGGGAGGCAGGACTGGGTAGAGAGCCCATGGGGGAGTAGGCATCTCCCCTCATCTCAGCCCAACCTGAGGTTCAGAAGAGATGAACAGCCAACAAAAAGGACCTTGTACACCTGGTAAGGATCTATTTTTAATCTTATTGTGGTGGGCTTTGCCTTCAGGCTCAGGTGAGCCTCAGAGAACTGATGGGTATGGACTCAGGGGGCTGGCTCATGAAGAGGCCAGACATGATGCTAAGGTTTGGAGCTGAGGTTAACAAACCACAATGTCAGGATCAGATTCAAATTTTAGAAAATGGTAACTCCCCCCTGGGAGGGGGCTCAGGTTTATAGAAAAACAGATCTGGATGATTCCTTTAGTCAAGAGATAAGGAGGGGAGAGATCCTTCTCTGATCTCTAGTAAATGGAGATTGTAAGGGCAGACTTAAGGACATTTCTGCTTTTTACTTTTGGGGCCTAGTCTCCCTAAACTACCTAACAAAGCTACTGAATCCCTCTCAGTATTGTGGTATATTGTGGAAGAAGCAGGGGTGCTATAGTTGTGATGAATCTGATCAAATCTGAGTTTTAGTCCTGCCGAGGTGGCATATTCGGGTTCTCTCTTGAGCTCCTGACCCTAACTTAAATTGCCCAAAATAAACTAGCTTTCTCCTGAGTCTCCTTCAGGTTCTATCTCTATTGCCACAAAATGTCCCTTCCCCTCTTCTCTTAGCCTTCCTTTTTTTAAAAGCAGCACTAAAAAAGGTATTTGCAGAGCTGGTGAGATTGCCCAGTGGTTTGCAAATCCCAAATAGCCCAGGTATGATTCCCCACTATCTACTTACATAAAACCAGATGCACAAATTGGCACATATGTCTGTAGTTTGTAGTAGCAAGAGGTTGGTGCACTCATTCATTCTCTCAAATATTTTTTTTAAAAAGAAGGTATCTGCAGTGTGAAGAATGTTTCTTTATCAGGAGTAGGAGAAGATATAACTTGACAAGATCCATCCATTATAATGCCTTTTAAAATTACATCTAACTCTTACCATTTAGCAGGACATCCTTGTGCAGGGCTTCTGTAACTCTATAAGCCCTTAGGATGCAGTTCCAAACAGGACACCAAAGCAAGTGCATCTGGCTTTCTAAACAGGACAGTTCCAAAACAACCTGTCTTAGAAATGCCCTGTCTTGCTGCTTTGTATCACAAAGATGAATGTGCAGAGGACCAACCCCATTTCTGGCTACATTTCATAAGTGTTTTCTGTGACTATTGCCTAAGTCTCTATTCCTTAGGAGAAGAGCTGCCTGGGGCAGCCTCTGAGACTTTCCTTTCAAATTCAAATATGCCTCCCTAATCACAAAGCATTCTTCACTTCCTAGGATTCGAATGCAGAGGCAGTCATTGGTGGAAAGAATGTGATGCCTCATCAGACTGTCAGGAACTCCCCTAGGACAAGCTTGTGACTGTGACCTGTGAGCCTCTTTGAGCTAGGGGAGGGGACGGGGTGTGGCCTCTGAATAATTTAGCAATCATCCTTCCTGTTGTGGGCAATCTGACTAACACTGTGTGACACAAGGAACGTGCTCTGTTGCATGCAAAGCCAAGAGCTTTACCATTCCACTGGCTATCATTGACAATACAAAGGCTAGCTGGGACCTGCTGTGGCCCCACTTTCTGTGGCCAACCAGCTGTTGAAAATCACTTTTCTTCAGTTTCTGCCCTCAACGAGGGACATTCTAGAAACTTGTTTGGAGGAGGAGTGGCATGAACTCTTGGACCAATGTTCTAGAAAGCTGTATGACTGTTAGTATACAAAGATAGTGTTACCTGAATCTCTGTTTGCCATTTTATTGAAACAAACTGGGAGACAGAAATTGGGTTTATTTACAGTTTTGACCAGACTCAAGAAGAGGGGGAAAAATATGTTCCTCTCAGGCTTGCCTGTAGTAAAGGTATCAAGAACTTGTCACTTCTGAGAGATTCAGAGGTTCAGCTTCTTTTCACCCAAAGTCAGTGATCTCCTGGAGAAATTTCAATTTTTTTAAACAGGGTCTTACATATTCCACACTGGTCTTGTGACAGGGACTCGTTACAGTGGGGTGAACTCACTGTACTTCCCCCAGAGTTCAAAGAATTGTAAAAACTTAGATCGAGAGTACTTTCTTCATCACACATGTTTATTTCAGATTGGAGTAAGTTCAGACGATCTGGGAGTGGGATAGAGAAGGCAGCCCACCACCACCCTTGACCACTTCCTTCACAGATACAGCTGATCCCGCCTGCCAGGTCTCTTAGTCCTGTGAGAGGGAGGGAATGGCCTTTGGCCAGTGGACAATGGACATTGCATTTATTAATTCTCATCATGGCCCTGCTTCTGGTCTCTAAGATCTAGCACTAGGTACCAGGTTCACTTGGCTGTATAGCCTCCGCCCCGTCTGTTGAAGTGACAACTTCCTCAGGAGCTTGGCCCTCTCTCTTGTTCCTCTGGTTTGGGGTGATGACCCCATCCTCATGCTTTGGAAATTCATTTCATTAACCAAGGCTCACCCAGTCCTGACCATGGGAGTGGCTTCCTCCATCCCACCTGACTCTCCTCTTATCTCAAACCCACCAGATTAATTCATTTGATCACCCAAATGGCAACTGTGATGGTTAGTTTTGTTGTCAACTTGATCTTTTTAATTATCTTGGGTGGGTCTCTGAGGATGTTTACAGGAAGGCAGCCTCTCAGTAGGGGGCAGGATATAAGGAAGCTCAGGAGAGCTAGAAGTAAACATCCTTTCCTGTGTAGGCAGTGCAGGAAGGAAATTCCAGAGACTCAGGAAGCCATTAAGTCTGGGGAAGGGTTGCAAGATCCCACCCTAAGCCTATATATAAAGAAGAAGAAATTCTCTTTGGCTCTCCTGCCTGTTTGCTGTTCTGTGTGTATGGTGTTGGTGATGGGTTTCTCTCTCTGCTTGGACCTGTGAAAGAGGGCCAGCCTCTTTTGCTGTTATGGAACTTCCCCTCCATCTATAGTTTCAATAAATACTTTCCTCCCCCAAATTGTGCCTGGTTTGAAGATTCATCCCAGAAGCCTGTTGCTAACTGTGACAGAAACCCAGTGGCACCTTTGATCCCATCATTCTCGGGGATCTATTCAGTAACTGTGAGCAATTGGATAAATGGAAGGAGATGCCCTATGTTCAGGCCCTTTCCTATTTGAACTTCCTTTGCTCTCCCTGCTTGTCCTTCCCTCTGTTCTGCCTGCTCCCCTCACCCAGCTCTTCTAGCCAAGGTATCCCTACTCTCCCCACCTTCAGCTTTCCACCCTGAGGATTTGCCCCTCTCTGTCCCACCAGCTCCTCATCAGCCTATCAGGTAGGCCAGGGTCTGCTGCCAGCCTACTCTGCTCAGATTGGTCCCTCAGAGATCTCTGTGATAGCTGTAGACAGCTGACTCCACTCTCTCTGGATTACTGCTTCCCTGGCCTGAATTATCTGGGACACTCCACTTTCCCACGTTCCTTGTAGTGCCTTCTTGTCCTGCTACTCTCTTAGGCCAAGATATCCTGCACAAACTCTCCCATTCTTTAACCTCTCACCCCCACACCCTTTTTATTCTCACTCCTGCCCCCATTCTTCTCCAGACTCCACTCTTCCTCTCTGTCTACTCAAACACCCCACAAGACTACCTACCTCATGTCACTCAAATACCACAAGGGGCTCAAGCTCATTATCTCTGGCCTCTTTCAGGCTGGCCTCCTCCATTTCATTCACTCCCCTTACAGACAAAATCATTTTCAGATACATTAAATGTATTGATAACAGTTATTTATGCTAAAAATGTTAAATTCTAGATTTTCCTGTTAAGGGTGCTTCTGCTATATTTGCAATAATAGAATGGCTGACTCTTTAGATCCTGGATTGTTTTCTGTTAATCTATAATAAAAGGAGACAACTAGATGTACTTTCTCTTAAATCTATAAAAATGGTTTCTTAAGTTTTGCAGAAGATGAGATTATAGAAGGATTTTAGAAAAGGAATTTCAATGGTAGATGCTGAAGGTTGCTAAGAAAGATGTTTTGGGTGGCACTTAAACATTGGCAGGTCCAATGTATGTGAAAAAGGGTTTGAGGATGCAGATAAAAAAGAATATTTAAAAAACCTACAAAGGTCAGAATCTTCCAAAGAACAGCACACTGATGCTAATTTGTTCATGGTTTGAGAGATATAAAAACTGGCTTAAGGTACTTATCCAAGTTAGCTATGTTTTGTCAAGATGGTAATTATTGGGTAAACAGTTTTTAAGATAAAGTTTCGCTTAATAATATTTAATTTCCTAAAATAAAGTTCTCATACCTACAGACATTGTGGTTTTAAAAATAATTTTTGATTGGTTCATGCTAATTCTATCAAGTGGTCATCATCAGACAGCATATTTAAAAGATTTAATTTCAGCCATTGTGGCTTCTATCTCCTGCTAGGTAGAATATATCAGGACAACTTAAGCTTTATCAAGTTTAAGTCATGGGTAAAACATAAAAATTGCTTTAGGTTAATAAGGATTTCTACTGTGCAACAGATTAATTAATATTCAAAATTAATCCAACAACAATGGTTGTCAAATAGTTTTCTCTTTCAAAAAAAGATTTACCAAAGGTTATATTGGAACTTAGTTGTTCAAATTTGAACAATGGCCAGACTCTGCTCTATTGTGGGTAATCACATAGTCTCAATCAGGATTTTATTTAAACAATTGTCTTATGTTGTATATCTCAGATTTATTGCTTCTAAATGAACTAACTTGAGATATATTCTCTGCTTCAGGGTACATTTTCAAGTTCAGACATGGTCTTCATCTGAGAAAAATGATTTCAGCCTTCGTGGTTGTTTCCAACCTCTCCTGGGTAATTGGTATGTTTTCAAACATAGAAGTCAAGACTTATGCTGTCTTACTTGTCTGTTCCTGATGATTTCCAGCTTAGATAAATTCGTTTGGATTTGTTGATAAAAATGGTATCTTTAGGAATAATAATATTTCTGTCTGTATTTATAGCTATTAGGTATTTAAAAAGTAAGATGTGTCTACTTTCATACTTCAGTTATGGCCTGCCCTATCCCAAAACAAACTTAAAGGTTAGACAAAGTAAATTAAAAAGTTTATGTCATTCTTCAATTAGATATTTTCACTAATGAGATGGTGATATGTGTATGGTGATATATACTCTTCTAGGCTGGTGCAACTTCCTTTCTGAGTGTACTAACTACCTACGTAGAAGCCATCAGACCGAATAGGCCAATGTTTTGACCACTGCTCCCAGGTCACAGGCTACTGGAGATGATGGGACACCGGCCCTATGGTGAGCCACCTGTCTTTCTGATCAGGGAGGACAGAGAGACCCAAAAACAAAAATGGGTGTACAGTCTCAGGCAGGAGAGTTACGACTGAAGAAAACCAGTCCTGCAGGCTTCCCGAAGGGGGAAGACCACATGGTCAGCACGGCCTTGACTCATCCTGACCAACAACATCTGGTATTAGAGAAGCCACAGTGCCTCCTCCCAGGCCATTAGTGACCCCCCCAAAGTATATATGTAATTAAATCTTGGCTGTTCACTTGGACTTAAACACACAGAGAAAAATGTATAACCAAAAATATAAGGTTAAGACACGTTGGGCCTCTCTCCAATAAGTCTAGCTCTGCAATGCAGTTACTTTCAAATCTATTTATATCTATCTATACTATCTATATATATTTATAACTATATCTATATGACTCTAACCAGAAGTCATTTAAATCAAGAGGCTTTCTTGAAACGGTTTGTTACCAACATTACCAAATAGAATTTACTTTTGGCATGATTCTGTATCTCTCCAGAAACTCATACAGGTCCCTGTGTACCAGTTACTCTGGTGCCCAGCGTGACTATACACTGAAGAAGAGCTGGCCATCCTCCTCCCCCAGCAAAGCCACTGGTCCCAAAGAACTCGAAGCATAGTGATCCAAGGCTCCACAGAGGCCTTCCAGTTGCTACAGGAACAGCTTACCTCCCTAGCATCTGTTGTCCTACAGAACCAGTGGGCTTTGGACCTGCTAACAGCTGACAAGGGCGGAACTTGTCTGATGCCTTTCATAGGCCCATAGTGGTCCTCCTCCTTGTCTTATGTGCCCCCTGACTACTTACCTTCCTACAGGGATTCTTACATAGACACATTCAAAAAATTTTAATCAAACTTTTCATCAGTTTCTTCTCAGAGATTATCAACCACTCGAATCCTCCCCAGTGAATATGAGAACAACCCTCCGACTTGCCATGTGATCAGCAGGAAGCAGTCTGATGATGGCTCCACTCCTTTCCTTATAAAAATAAAAAGGGAGGACTGTTAGCAGAGCCACACCGGCAGCTAAAGAAACAAAATGTCCACTGGTGGGAGATGGCTTGATAATCCCCAATGGTCACTTTAGGTTTCTGCCTAACTTTCGATAACCTGGAAATGTAAATGGTCTCTCTGGTCCCCTTTGAGGGGACCTGAATGCCTCTCCTTATAAGGAAGAACTCACCTAAGGAAGCAATTCCTTACTGCCTATGTGTCCCTCCTAAATGAAAATCCTTAAAAGCCCTCCAGGCCCTCCCATTGCTGCTGTCTCCATCCAGCACAGAGGCAGCCCCTGCATGATAAAGCTCTCCTTAGCCATCCATGTGAGCCTCTGGTTTGGTCTGTGGGCACTATGTAGCCCAGGCTGGACTTGAACTCACAGTGATCCTCCAGCTTCAGCTCCTGAGTGCTGGGTTTAAAGGCATGAGCCACACCCTGGGTCACATTTTTATTTTTAGGGTCCTTATTACACTGTCACAGGAGGAACAAGTGGTACTGGGAACGAAAACTGGGGGGAAAACCCAGTGCGGGGAGGACACTGGTTACTTCCTGAAACAGTACCAGCAATGGGAGAACCTAAAGTAGTTTGAATTGCTCTCAGGTTCTGTTAGCTGACAGGTAGTGCGCTGGCTGTCACTCTCAGTGTAGCCCACCTTGGATTCCCTCCTCCTCCACCACCTTGCTGTTGAAGCTCACTGAAGGTGAGGTGCTGGCCTTGAGCCTTTTGTAGCTCTGGGCTTTTCTGCTCCCAACTGCGGTGGCCTGGGAGACTCATGACAGAGGTTTTTGGGATCATAGAAATGCCAGGATACGGTTTGTGTCCAGTCCTGCAAAATTTTATCTGAGAAGTCTTTGGTCCTGTGACTTCCCATGTCACATAGGAGGAGCGCCAAGCACAGGCCACTCTGTGACTTGTGATTCTCAGGACCGCAGGGCTCTGGGAAGCAAACGTGCAGAGCAGCTCTGCCCCCTCCAGCTCCTTCCTCAAGCTGTTTGTCCTCTTGCCAGTTAGGAAGACTCTTCTGGATAATGTGCGAGAAGGGGACGGCTTGTGGCTTTGTTGGGCAGAGCAGAGGGAGGATTTTTTTCCCAGACTAGCTGTTACTGAATGAATGAGTCACTTCCTCTACTGGGCAGGAGCTCCCCTGGCTTTTCCCCAACTAGAGGGACTTCCAGGATCAGGAAAAACCCAGAGGACACACAGCTGAAGATGGCTTAGCTCCACATTCCTGACCACTTCCACACTGTCATTCCTCCCTGGCACCTCCTCTTCGCTGCCCCCAGGGCCCGAGCCACTTCCAGACAGACCGACAGACCTGGGCCCCGGCACTAGAGGTGACCTTGGGTAGCCGCTTCCAGACGCGGTTCCTCAGCTGCAGAGCAGGTGGACGGCAGGCAGGGTGAGATCTCACCCGTGGGGAGTGGAGTGGCTTCATCGGCAACCTGGGTGGCTCGGGGTAACTCAGGTCGCCCACTGCTCCGGGAGAGGACGATAGCGGGATGAGGTGGCCCGAGCTCCTGCCCGGGGCCGGTGGGGGCGGGGCGGGGCGGGGCGGAGCGGGGCGCGGTCCCTGGGGCGAGCAGGGCTCGGGTGACCGCGGCGGGGACAGATCCCGATTCTCCAGCTCCCAGCTAGCTTCTCCCGTGAGTGGCCCGCGCGGCCCCTTCCCGCCCCGGGCGAGCATCGCTTCCCGGGCTGCGGGATCGGGGTCCTGGGCGGCGGGAGGGCCGCGGGCGGCGGGTTCTGCGCTCGGTCTAGTGAATGAAGGTCCACGTGCGGCGGCCGCGCGAGGGCCCGGGGCGCGAGGTGGGCGCGCAGGCACCGCGCGTGGGGCGCACACCCACGGGGCCGCGAGGACCCCGGGCTCCATCCCGAGCAGGACGGGTTCCAGTCGCGGAGCGAAGGCTCACACCTGCCTCCATGGACGGCAGAATGACGCCCCCATTGTCAAGGTTCTAGGGGGTTCGCTTGCCAAAAGGCCCCGTGTAAAATTTTGGTACTTAGTTGGTTGGCAGTTCTGCTGGGAAAGTTTACAGGGGTTCTCTCTCTCTCTCTCTCTCTCTCTCTCTCTCTCTCTCTCTCTCTCTCTCTCTCTCTCTCTCTCTCGTTTCCCAGGGGTTCAGCCCCAAGGCAGGCACAGGCAGGCACTTCCCATCAGGGCTTGGATAGGTGACTCGCAATTGGAGACCAGGCGGCGCCCTCCGGTGGGACCTGGACCCCTTGGTCTCCTGCCTCCAGTTTCTACAGGAAGCCGAACAGCCCTCCTCCCCAGCTCCCACCCCTCACCCCCAGCAAACACTGAGTCCTGGGTAAAAAGAGAAGCTTCCCATGAAGCCTTGGAGGGATTTTCAGAAGTTTGGAAGATCTCTTTTGCTCCCTTTCTCCCTTCCCCTCCCACTCATGTCCCCCTGGCCTTTCCTCTCCTGCCCTTCCCTTTCCTCTCCCCCTGGCCTCTTCTCCCCTTGGTGGTGCTGTCCAACTTTAAAAGACCACTGGTTCCATTCATTGGCTATAACCTAATCCTTTAAAAACCTTGGCGACTTCTTTGAATGGAAGGACTGTCTTAAGTAGAGTCTTTATACCTACCTGTCTTTTGTGCTGGTGTGCCCATCTGCAATGTGGGCTGAGCTGCTCCCATTTCTCAGCCATCTGCCATTCTTTTCTTTCTTCTGAGGAAGGTCAACTTCTCCTTCTCACCTTCCACATAAGCCTCATGATTGCAGATGAAAGACCCTAGTTCAGTAAGAGTTATCTGCACAGATTGTGTTTCTGCTTCACACACTTTCAGGGCTGGTGGGCATTACGGAGGCATTGGTTTTTCTTTGGCTTTTTGTCTAAGTGCTCTTTTTGTGTGTGTATTTGCTGAACACAAAAACTTACTGTTTTCATAAAATGAAAATGGAATGCATAACAGAAAGTGAAACTTCCGAAAGATAAGCACTCTCTCTGGACCTGACCTGACCTGACCTACCTGCCTCCTGCCCCTCCCCCTTCCACTCCACTCACTCTCCTACACATACAAACACATTAACTTTTAAAATAAATTTCTTTCAATGACCTGTTATAAGTTGTTGTATGCTAAACTCTGCCCTCTTACTTTAATGCATTAAAGCTAAAAAGAAAACTTCAACCAATTAAAACCCCATTTGGTAAGTCAGTTTGGCAGCAGGTAGAGGAGCTCAGGTGTGCCAGGGAAGGTTACTCTCTGGGGAACTCAAAAGCTCCCTTCCATCAAAGCCTCTGAGGGCAGATCCCACAGGCCAGGTGAAACTCGTCGTTCTGGCCTGTGTAGGGATATGATGCATGTGATGCATGATCTGAACCCTGTGACACCAGCAGCCAAAATAAATCCTTTCTCTCTTAAGTTAGGTATTTTGGTCACAGTTATGCATAACTAACTAATATAATAGGTAGCAGGTTAATTTTAAGTTAATTTGCCCTTGTGACTTCTACCTGTTTCACCCCCACACCTCTAGCCTAGGCTGGATCCTAGTCTGGAGTCATTGGAAGGAGCATGTTGCGTTTGCCCCTAAAATATTAGTATTCTTTCTCCGTGGGTAAAGTGGCTGCACTTTTGGGTCCTGTTTGCACATTTACTTGGCTTTCTCCCTTCACTGTCCTGTTTGGGAGCTCACTTCTGGCTTGTTGGATCTGTAACATACACCGCACGGAACCCTGAGGCTTTCTTATCCCTCTCTAGGCCATATATGCTGTAGGGGTAAAAGAAAATTCCCTTTATGCCTTCTTGAAGTTCATTGTAATAAATTGACAAAGATTAAGTAGGTGAAAAGGCAATGCATTAACATGCAAAAGGGCAAAATCAATGTATGTTTATCTACCTGCTTATAACCCTATGCAGACATGCATATGTTCCTTTAGGGGCGAGAAGAGGAGAAAGCGGACATAGGACAGTTTGAGGGTTTGTACTGAGTAGGGGAATGAGACTTCCTAGGACGGTCTGCTTGAATTGAAATGAATGTCAGGGACAGGCATTCTTCTGTAGGTTCACTTAGCTTCCTTCATTGTGCTAGAGTGAGGGTGCTGGCTTGGAGCTAGTAAGGTCTTAGACTTGAAGTCAGAGTAGCAGGCCTTCTAACTATCTCTGAATCAAATTGCATGTGCTAAAAGCCACCTTGTTCTCAGATCCCCAATGATGCTTATATACCAGCCAGATGCTAAACCCCTATAGACATATAGCCAGGCCTTGGGTATGAACGGTTGACCTTATTTCACAAGTTTCAGATTTTTAAATGCAAGCAATGTTTCTGTGCTTTCTGGTACCTTTCACCCTTATCTTACCAGAGTCACATTACTAAAAGCACGCAGGCAGGCTCCAGGATGTAATCCCTGCCTTTTAGCAGGGAGAGGTACAGGCAGACAAAAACCACACAGCCCCTTTACTGTGGGGGACCATGGCTGCAATGAACTAATGCAGTGCCTAGCTTGACAGTTCTGTTTGTTTTTTCCCTGTTTTACTGTTTAAGCAGTAAACAGGAAGTAGATGACTGCTTAGGGGTTAGATCTGGGAGAATGATGGGGATGGTGAGGTAATATGATCTGCTGGACAAAACATCTGTCTGAGATGTGCCATAATTGTTATTTAGTGAAACAACTTAGAAACTCTCATCAAAGGTGTTTACCTCACTTATCATGAGGCTACTCCCTCCCTGAGGAACTAAAGAGAGTTTATGGTTGCTGGAGGAGGGGGAGTTATTCCTTCTCCCATAGGCTATTTACCCTGGTGTAGCCAATGGTAAATGGTGGGGGAAAAGGGAGGATAATGTGGCATGCATATAATCAAAATGCAATTGAAATGTATGAAAAATGTAAAAAAAAACAAAGAAAAGGAAAAAAAAGTGTCACTCTAAAATTTTGAATAAATCCCTAGATTGAAACAAGATAAAAAGGTAAACAGTGCAGAAAGCAGGATTTGAGAATTCCTGCCTGGCTCTCAGGTGAGGGGCAGAGCTGAGTTGAGCTCCAGATGTTTTGTCCTGGGTCCCAAAATTATTCCTCTCACTCTTCCTGCGGGTCTCCTTTGCTAGTTCCTGTGCTACACCACTCACCAGGTAGCCTCTGGGACATAGGACTAGAGGTGCTGTGGGCGCGCTGGTCCTCGTTTCCCATCCTGGGCTCCAGCTAGTCTAAGAAGAAGCTAGGATTTTCAATTCCTTTTCTACATTTGGTCTTGGACTCTTTAGTGGGTGGTGGCTAACCATGTAATTTATATTCCATGCTCAGATTATTTGTAGTCAAAATGGGCCTCTGAAAATGTACCCAGAGCCCCCATGCAAATGTAATTAACATTCCTGGAAAACCTGCATTCATGATCACCAGACCTCAGGTACTTAATACAGACCTTTCCAAACAGAGCGTTGAAGAAGTCTTCAACGTTCTACATGTAGAGCCCAGAGCTGAGGAGTAGAGAGGTTAGTCTTTGGGAAGACAGGAATGCAAAGCCTATGTGGACTACCGTCACCAGGGGAAGCAGGGAAAAGATTTAGCCAGCAGCCAGTACAGTCCAGGATGGGGAAAGGAATTGTCAGGCTTATCTATCTTGCCCCACAGTGACTGGGGATTGTGACTCTGTATGTCCCAACTACAGCTTTATCTTTCAGTGAATGGGTGCGTTGGAAAAGGAGGGCTGTGGGGTGAACAGAATACACTGCCCATTTCCTTGAGGGCCCACAGCAAGAGTCTGAGAAGACTGGGATATGTGGAAGCCCAGAGAAGCCAGAGCTTCTGCAAAGGCTGGGATGTCTATAAACCTGCTAACTGGGTGATATAGAAAGCCTGAAATGATAACCCAGGATCTTTCCCTGGGGATCAGCACATGGGAATCAATATATATATATATAAACCAGCACTGTGTTTGACTCTTGGCTCTTGATGTTGTGGGTGAGGGTGGTACCTCATGAGCTAGGGAGGTGGCTGAGAGGTGGAGCATATGTTAAGCATGTTTGCTGCCCTGGGTTCCATCTTTACCATCATAACTACAAAACGTACTCCCCACTTTGATTACCCTTGGCTGGAGGGTAACATGCTGGCATTTCCAGAGAAGTATTTCACTAATGCCAGTGAAGAATTAAAGCTAAGCCAAGAGACTAGCACCCCTTGCAAAGAAAAATTTGCTCTAATGTAATTTTCTCTGGATTACAGAATTTACTGAAAGTTGTCATTTGGTGATGGCAATAATAGTTATAAATCCCAGTCCCTAAACAAAAGGACCTTTTCTGTTTTATTTTGGTGGTGAGACTGGTGAAGTTCCAGGGTAAGAAGTGTGTTATGGGAATATCAATGGGCTCAGGAAAGTGGTTATAGCCTGCAGACGTCTCCTGAGTACCGGTGACCACTGTCTCACTGGACCTTCACTTCCTTCATCTCTCAAGCCTGCCTGACCTTCATGCAAGGCCATGGTGGGAGATGTGACCCTGGCAAGTGCAGGACACTCAGGTACTTATTGCTCTATTAGCGGAGTTCAGAATGTGAGCCTCACCATCCAAAACATGCTGGTAAAGCTGCCCTTGTCCACATGGAAAAGTCCCTGGGCATCAGTCTCAAGGAAACAACTGAACAATCAGCACTGTATTAGGGCAAGGCAGAGGTGTCTGCAGGGTCAGGGTCACCCTGACTGTTGCTGGGATGGAAAGGCAGGAAGCACGGAAGTGTTCTCTACACAAGTGTGAGATCCCTCCATTGCGTGTTTGGAATGATTTTCCCACTTCCTTCCTGAAATTAGCAAACACACACTCTCTTTACTCTCACTTTACACATTTCCATCCTGTAATCAGTTATTACACAATGATACAAATGTGGAGAATTGCACTGAATCTGCATGTTTGTGATGCATCGCTACTGTGATCCTGTTGGTTGATTCATCTGTTTTGTGCTCTGCTTTTCCCTCAGGTCCTGCTACATCTAGAGCATGGCGGCTCCCGGAGCTGGAACAAAGGAACTGGACAACAATCACAGGTGAGAGGCTTGGCTGGACTAGACTGGACTGAATTGGTTTTACTGGGCATCCTTTGATGCATTCATTTTCCACACACTTGACATGCGATTCTCACAACTGAGGCAGAGGGAGGAAGGGCTTGGAGGGCTAACAGTTCAGACGGTCAAAGACCTTCATCCTCAGGGCTGGATGGAGCCTCTGTCCTTAACCCTCAGGACATATGGTCTCAGAAGTCCAGGCCATTTAATGCTCACAAGTCTGTCTTAAAGGTTTTCTTTTATACATGATACTTTTCTGAAGTAAAATCCCCTGCTTATTTCCTATCTCTATCTTGTTTCTGTGTCATAGTCAGTTACACACCACTGGGATGAATCTCCAAACCAGGCATAATTTAGGGAGGAGAGTATTTATTGAAATAATAGATCCAGGGGAAGTTCCAAAAATGAAGGAAAAGGCTGGCCCCCTTTTATAAATCTAAGAAGAGAGACAGAGCCAGCACCAGCAGCTAGGGGAGGAAGGAAGAGAAATTCCCTTCCCCTCAAGCTTCCTTATATCTAGTCCCCTTCTGGAAGGCCCACCCACTCAGGGGGATGGGCTCACGCTGGAGAAGGGACCTCCTCCCTTCTCCAAAATCCAAAAAGGATTTTTTCAATCCTTTCTGCAGGCAAGCTCAGAGACCCACCCAAGATTACTGTGGATTAGTATATAGGTCAAGTTGACAATAAACTTAACCATCACATTCTGGATACTAAATATTTTTCCTCTTTCCTTGACAGTTTTTCTTAATTCTGGTGTGTGATTTTTATGGACCCTCTTTTAGGTCTGGGCTTTGCTAGAAAAGCTAATCATTTTTGTCTTTCCCTAATTCATGTGTATGTGTATGCATACACACACACATGCACACACACGTGTGTGTACACCCAGCTGTGATGGTTTGAGTCAGATGTTGCCCATAAAGCCATGTGTTCTGAATGTTTAGTCACCAGCTGGTGACTATTTGGGCGGTGGAGCCTTTCTGGAGGAGGTGTGTTGCTTGAGGTTTATGAGCCCTAGCTTGCCAGGGCTCCATTCACTCTCCTGCTGCTGTTTTCCACCTGCTGTCACAGAAGTGATGTCCAGCCACGGCTCATGCCAACCTTTCCCCTTCCATCATGAGACCTTTTAATCAAAAAAAAAATCCCCCCAACTTTCCCCCATCAGCCCCTCAGATGCTTTACCCCAGCAACAAGAAGGTAACTGCACCAGGATCCAGCCCAGGGTCTTGAGCACACTCGGCACCTGCTCTACCCTAAGCCTTCCCTCCAGAACTGCTATGTGAATTTGAAGTCCACTGACTTTTCTTCAGCACTTTCCTACCAGCATGCACCACCACAACCGGCTCCACTCACATTTTTAATTTCCTCACAACTCGGAGGAGTTCATGCTGGAATTACTTGGGGTGGCCTCCTGTTCTGTTTCTATGGCCTCATTAGGAGGCTCCAAATATTCGTTAAATGAATAAAATGACAAAATAAAGCAAGATGAATTTCCTTGAAATGGTATATAAACTAGACAAGTGTTTTGCCTCTGACTTGTTATTTTAAATCCTTTAAAAATACATGGAAGGACTGGGGAGATGGTTCAGAGGTTAAAGGTGCATGCTTGCAAGCCTGTCTGCCTGACGTTGATTCCCCAGCAACCACGTTAAGTCAGCCATAAAGTGGCACACGGGTCTAAGGTCTCACTGTGCTTCCTGAAATGGGAGGCAGAATCAAGCTAGCACACTTAAAGCAAAGCAGCAGAAATAAAATAACCACAAGGGAGACCCTGTCTGAATCAGGTTGGAGGGAGAACACAAACACCTCAAGGTTGTTCTCAGGCCTCCACACATGAGCAGTGGCACACGCGTGCCCATAAGCACATGTCATGCACTTATACAAATATAGATACACACAAAGATAATCAAAAGTACATTAAAATCTGTCCCAGCTCATTATGGTACAAGTGAGAGTTACAAATTTTAAAATCATTGTGGTCTGACTGTTATACAAGGCTTCCTCCTTCTGTTCTTCCTGGAGCTGAGGAGTCAAGGAAGGTCTCCTGTTTTACAATATGAGGCTGAGTTGTCCAGCCACATCCTGCCGTGTCACTACAAAGCTTTCCTGTTGTGCTCTGGACTCACAACATCCTAAGGCAGGGCAGGGCCATGGGTACTTGTTAAAGGAGCTTAGCTTTGTTCATGGTGTGCTCTTACGGTTGGAATTTCAGATTGTCCTAGAGACCAAAAGGCTTTCTCAGAAAATCTAGGTATTGTCCTAACCATAGAAATTCTGGATTTGGTCCCTTAAGAAATGCCTTCCTTCCTCTATGTGAAGAGCCAGGAAGCTGATTAATAGCAAGTGGGCACACTCTGTGCCTTGGGCAGGTTCCTTGCCCTTCCTGAGCAAGGTTTATAGAACCTTTGCCCTGGGTGCAGTCAGCAGGGGCCTTGGATGTGTGATTTGTGTGTCCATTACTAATAGCTTATCTCCTAACATTGGCCATGACTCAATCCATTGCTCTCTATTACCTTCATATAAGATCTCTGTCTCTCTTTATTCTTTTTTGTTTATATTTTCTATATCAGCCCTCGGAACATGTTTATATATTAAATTAATTGAACACCACTCTAGGGCAATAATCTAGGAGCACTCTATTGGAGCTCTCCAAGGGAACAGACAGGAGAGGAGTTTGAGAAACATGAAAGGGAGAAGTAGTTATATATAGACCGAGGAGAAGAGGGTCCCTCCATGTCTGCACTTGAGGCTGACTGACAGAAAGAAAAGAAATAAAACAGAGCATGGCTGACTCAATCTTGTTTTACATTCTTGTACTGGAAGGTGTGAACAAATAAGACCTGGCTATGACCTGTAGGAAATTTTTGTTACTAGAGATAATCATAATTCTTACACGAATTACATAAATTGTTGTTGTAATAAAATGTGGGTAGACAGATGTGGTGGTACATGCCCATAATCCCTGCACTACGGAGGCCAAAACAACACTGGCAAGATTTCAAGGCCAGCCTGGATTAGATAGCAAGACCATATCTAAAGAAAAAGAAATAGGGGCCAAGGAAGTCACTCAGTTGGTGAAGTGCTTGCCCAGCATGTATAAAACCCTGGGTTTGATCCTCAGCACCCAGAAACAGGGTCTGGTGTCAATGTCTGTAACATCAGCAGGAGGATCAGAAATTCAAGGTTATCTTGACTGCTACACAGCCAGCTTGGGAGAAAATGAAAGAAAGAGAGAGAGAGAAGAAAACATAGGCAACATATATGCTGAGATGTTTTATGTCTTAGTGGACATAGCAGTGAGAAGTGGTAGCTGATGCAGTTAAATGAAGAAAAAATTACAGGCATGAATGATTTCAGTGGTCGGAATAGACATGATTTTTTAAAATCCTGTTTATAATTTCAATAGTGAGCACATGACTTTAAAAACAAAGTCACTGTTACATACTAAAGGAACTTGGATAGCAACTGTCTTATTGTTTGTATGGAGCAATTTAACATTTTGATCTCTAATTCTGTGGACTCTTCTCATTGTCTTCAAACTGGGCTGTGAGAAGAGAGGGTGAGTGAAAAGGAACAAGGGGAAGGAAGGACCTCAGCAATGTGGGGTTGCCTTTCCCCAAGGTCTAGTTATGTCTTTTCTGCATCATATACCTCTCACGTTTCATTCACATGGAAGATTCTGTGATAATGCTGGCCATTAGACACCTGTGCTCTAGAAACTTTCTGTTTTCTTGTTTTAACAGTGACTGCCTTGTCCAACTTTCAAATCCAAATGTAGCAACAATGAAAGAAGATGTTCTCTATCATTTCAACCTCAGCACTGGCACACACGATTTCCCGGCTATGTTTGGAGATGTGAAGGTAAAAGCCTAGGTCTTGACTCCAGGAATTGTCTTACAAGCAGTCTCCCCCTATCTGGTACAGCTCGACCTGCTCACCAAGCATGAGAGAGGAGAAAAGTAACAGATACACACTAAAGCCTTAAAGTTTTACAAATTGTTACATTGAAAATATATGAACCAGCAAGTAAAAAAGAAAATTAATTGTAACTCTTGCTATATCTTGGGCCCTAATTCATCTTTTAAACTTTCCTAAAGCTTGAGAACAGGGTGGTGAACAATAGAAGAAACCCTACCTCAATCAGGGTGAAAGGCGAGGACCAACCAGAAAGCTGTTTTCTGACCTCCACACACAGGCCCTGGCATGGGCCTACGCTCACATGAAATAAGTACATTAATTAAAAACAGACTTCTTCAGGCATCAGGATGGCTCATACCTGTTTCAGCTTCTCAGGAGGCTGATGCAGGAGAATCATGTGATCCTAAAAGTTTAGGGCCAGTTTGGGACACATACATAGACCCCACCCCCTGTCTCAAAAATAAGTTAAAAAATTTTTTTTAATCTAATGCTTTATTGAGAAGAGGGAGCTAGGAACCTTTCTGAGAGGAGCGGTAAGCATGGTTAACATGTTGGTTTGTTCATTGAAAGTGCACACATGCAACTGTGTAGGGGACTGTGCTGAAGATAGATTTCAGTAGGGTTTGTTTTCTTTCAAGCTAGAGTCTCACTCTAGCCCAGGAACTCAGACTGACCTGAAACTCGTGGTGATCCTCCTAACCTCGGCCTCCCAGGTGCAGGGATTGAAGGCATGTGGCACCATGCTTGACTTCAGTAGGATTTTAAATGTGTGTGTATTTAATTGTGAGGGATAGAAAGTGAATATGTAAATGGTCACATTAGGACCTCTTACTAAACAAACTCCAGACACATGTGTTACTTTGTGTACCTGGCTTTATGTACATAATGGGGAACCAAACCCAGGCCTGGAGACTTCTAAAGCAAGTCTTTAACTACTTAGCCATCTCCCCAGACACTGTATTAAATTTTTCTACAAAGACTTTTAAGTTCCTCAGTGCTGATTTATCCTAACCTAATACAAACATTTTTCTAAAAATCTTTGTTAAAATTTATTTTGAACCGACACCTAACTGTATATTTACCACTACAGGGATACGATGCGTAATGACCAGGTAGGGTATATTCGTAATTTCTCTGTGTTGGGAACATTCTCAGTATGTCACCTGGCTATGTTGAAACTTAGATTACTTGTCAGCCATGTTACTGTATTGTCTAATCCCATAGGTAAAGATGAATTAGTACACAGCATTAACTAGCCCTAGAATCCAACAGTGCCATGTGGGATCAGAACCCCAGAGCTGTGTCCCATCTGCCATGGGTGGGCAGCACTGATGTTTGTTGGTATTGATGTCAAATTGTGGGGCAGCTCTCATGTGTTCTTAGTTCATAGACTTTCTATTTAGCCCAATAACACTAATCTATTAATACATGGTGATTTCTGTTCTAGGTTATGGAAAATTCTTTGCATATTTGAAGACTAATTCATTTCCTTTTTTCACACACCTTTATTACTTGCAAACTTACGTACCTTCTCAAATTTCTGCTGATTAACAATTTGGTTGTTGGTTTCTTCTCATAAAGGCTGTCATAAATTATTGCCAGGACTAAAATATACACTTTATTCCTTTGTGTATGTATGTATATATGCATGTGTGTGCATGGTCATATGTGTTTGTGCCCATGCACATGTGTGTGTATACATAATTAGGCCAGGGTCCACCATGGGTGTTCTCAGGCAACATCTACAGGGTCTCTCATTGCCTGGGGTTATTTTTAGGCTCCTTAAAACTGTTCTGCACTACTTGTTATTATTTTGGAAAACAAAATGCTTTCTTATATGACACTTCAAATTGAGGATTTTACTAAAATTTTCCAAACCCCCAACTCAGCCTTGGCTGTTCTCATGCATTGTCCATTTGCCGCACAGGTGAGAGGGAGCTATCAGTGGTCCATTTTAATGCTGGGCTGTGAAAATGATCACATGAGGGGGTGGAGGGGAAGTAAGGAGCTCCCACCACCTCTGACCAAGCCCAGGCTCTATCCAGCCATGCTGGCTGCCTTCCACAGGGTGTGGGAAGCCAAACAATCATGTCCCCTCAGCTGCTTTTTCAGGGAGAGCAAGTCTGGATCCTTGCATGTGTGGAGTGACTGCTCGTTCTGAGTAGTGATTGCAAACCAGTGCTGAAACCCACCAGGGGAATCAAAAAGGCAGACTGCTGGGCTCCTCAGATACAGAGAGTCCAGACATGATCAGAAAGCTTGCATTTCTACCAAGTTCTTAGATTGGAAGTTCCAACTTGAGGACCTCTGCTGTACATGGAGTGTTGACAGTAACCCCGTTCTCTGGTCACAGTTTGTGTGTGTTGGTGGCAGCCCTTCTCGGATGAATACCTTCATCAGGTATGTGGCTTCAGAGCTGGGCCTGGACCGTCCAGGGGAAGAGTATCCCAACATCTGTGCAGGGACCGACCGCTATGCCATGTATAAAGTCGGACCAGTGCTGTCTGTGAGCGTAAGTACAGGGTCCTCACTGGGCATGCTCTCTCAGCTCTGCAGGCCCCTGTGGTCTCTGCACGCTTGAACAGCTAAATGTAGACAGCTGGGAGCTAGGTGAGCTCTCAGCAGCTGGGATCTGGGAGTGAATGGCAGCTAGGCTTCTGTCCTTGAAGCTCAGCGACCCTGGGTACACAAAAGCAGATACACATGCAAATACACGCAGCTGTCCACACAGTGTGTGGGTGGCACGTTCAGGGAGAGGTGCCCTGCCCTGCTGGGTCCCCAGGCCCTCTTTCTCCCCACAATGAAAGACCTATTTTATTACAAATGCTGACTCGGCAAGGACCATATATGCAGACATCTCCAGTGTCCTACCACAGAAATCTCATTTACCATGTTGTTTTTTTAGTAGGCTCTCTGTAGTTCCATGCTGCCCTCAAATTCACAGTGATCTTCCTACCTCTGCCTCCCCAGTGCTGGGATTAAAGGCATACACCACCACACCAGACTCATTTATCAGTTTTGATTGCCTCTGATTGCCAGTGGCCAAATAAAGGAAGGGCTAAAAGTTAGGAAAGAATCACCCTTCCAGCTGTGTGGAGATGTGCATCCCTGACTCTAGTCAGCAGAGACTGGCAGATCAGTCATCTGGAATGCCAAGCCACCATTTTGTTAGTTTGTGGAAACATTTCCTGGGTCTGAGACACAAAAGCGGTCCCTTTCCAAGTGGACCCTGCCATAAAAATAGCACTTGTAAAGTGCCATCATCGTCCCAGTGAGGGGTGTCCCCATTTGGAGATGAGACTGTGGGAGGGTCTCTGAAAGGTGTGTTGGTGAGGGAGGTGCAAGGCAGAGAGCCCAAGGGGAGTGCAAGGCACAGGTAGCGGTGCAGAGTGGGCCAGGGTCACAGGGGTCACCCAGGAGCCTAGCTGGCTGGAACAAGGGCAGGGAAAACAGGTGAGGTCATCACCTTACCTGGCGTGTGCAGGAGGCACTTCAAGCACTAGATGAAGAGTGGTATTTCTGTATTTATATTTTGAGTTCATCTTCCATTTCCACCATGATGAGTTTGTTAGACTGAAGCACATAACATAGAACATCAGCTAGAATATAGTAGTCCCCCATCCACAGAGGCTATGTTTCAAGACCCCCAGGGATGCCCCAAACCAGGATAGTATCACACCCCTTACATACTGCTTTTTACTATACATACATATATGTTATATTTTTTAGTGTATTGATGGGCCCAGCAGGAGATGAGCAATAATAACGAATAGTGAAGAAGAATAATTATAGCTACTATAATGGAAGTTAGGTAGATGGGGTTTCTTTTGCCCTTCTTCCCTCGCCTTCTCTAACTGTCTGATTCCTCGCTAACCCTTCTTGTTGACTGTGAGTAACTTATACTGCACAGGGCCAGCATTCTGTGTTTACAAAGGCTCAACCCACCTATCTCTCTGGTTCCAGCATGGGATGGGCATTCCTTCCATCGCGATTATGTTACATGAACTCATCAAGCTGCTGTACCATGCCAGGTGCTCCAATGTCACCATCATCCGCATTGGCACTTCAGGTGGGATAGGTAAGGACTGAGGAGGGGCTGAGCCCACAGCTGCTCAGGTGTGGAGATGGAAGGAAGAAGGAAGCTTGCTCTGAGATTGTTTTGTCCACCCTCTCTGTCCAAGATAGCCCATGGCAGGCACAGGTCACCCTGGGGTAGTACACTTGTGCTTGATTCCCTGTGGGTTTTTTTCATCCTCGTCTGTCTCCTCTATTTCATCATTACTCCTCATCCCCATCTTGCAAGGAGTTGAAGTACTTCATGAGAAAGATGCAAAGCAACAGGTAGGGGGGCATGAGAAATAGAAATAAAACAAAAACACAAACAAGGAAGGCAAAGAAAGAAGATGTCACGCCAAGGCAAAATGCTCAAAATGCTAAAGACAGCTGAATTGTGTGTCTTCATCTATGAGTCTGTTTTCTGTGGCTTACCACACAGTGCCACAGACTGAGGAAATTCTTAGGAAGAGAGGTTTGGGTTCATGGTTATGGCCCAAGGCTGAAGGGAGCGACTGGCAAAACCTCTTGCTGAGAGTTTTGACAGAGCACAGGTGATAGGGGAGTTTGGGGCATATTGAAAGCATTGGAGCCTTTCCTCGGCTCTAGGGTGTACAGTGCGAAGGCCCTGGAAAACTCAACAGCCACACGGAGCTCCACTGAGTCAGTGGCTTTGGGATTCTTGGTTTATGAACTCAAAGAATTGAAACCCACAGACCAGAGGGTAACATTCAGAAAGATTGTATTAGATGATAGGTAGAATGTAAGAGAAGGAAGGAAGACAGGGCTCTTGCCCAAGGAAGCAAGAGTCCATCTTGACACTCAGGTTGGGGGTCTTTCATGAGCTCCCTGAATGGACAGCTGATCTAGTCAGTCTAGTCCTGACATCAAGTGTCTGGGGTCAGAATTTCTAGAAAGGGGCAATCTTCCCAGGAATCTTAATTCTCTTGGAAGTGCTTTCTGAGAGGGGGGAGAAGGAATCCTAGGGGCAGACATAAGAAATGATCAGATTCTCCTCATTCAGGCTCCAAGACATTCCTATTTTTACTTCTGGGGCCCTGTCACCTCTAAATTGCCTCACATGTGAGATGGGGAGTATGAGAGGAGCCTATCCAAAATGGGGTTTATAGCCCACCCAGTTTCCAGCTAGCTCATGAATCCATTAACCTAGAGCGCTAGTTACCTCTTTCCCTTACAATGTGGACTGTATGCTAGCAGGAGCTCCTGCATCAAACCATGGCAGTAAAGTCTGTTCATAAGCTGCCCTTCTCTCTGCCATCTCTTTTCTGCACCAGACTTTCTCTCTTGGAACAAACAGATTCCAGCAACTCTCACTCCCAGTGGGGAGATGGAGCTCTGGGAAGGAGACAGTCTTGGCTCCAGGGCAAATTACCCCTGGGTGTCATCAGCCAGCCTTATTTGTCCTGGCTTCCTGAGCCTGGGCTCTCATGGACTGGGGTATTTCCATAATTGAATTTTCTGATTTAAAAGGGAACTTGTGAACTAGGTGTGGTAGCTCACACCTTTGATCTTAGCAATAAAAAGACCGAGGTAGGAAGACCTATGTGTGTTTGAGGTCAGCCAGGGGCTACAGAGTGAGTTCCAGGTCAGCCTAGGTTACAGTGAGATCCTGCCTCAAAAGGTGTGCAGGGGGGGGGGGACTTGTTTTAGGCCTCACAGACCCCAAAACCCTTAGATGCTGTACTAGTCTCAACCACCACACATGCTACATTTGCTTAAAATCTTCTAAACTACTTACAGTGCCTGATCCAATGTAAATGGGGGTGGGGGTTGACTGAATTGATACTTAAAATTTGTGGTGTGCAGCCATTTCTTTCTCACCCTGGAGACTGAAGCCCAAGATGGAGGCTGCAGTAGACTCGGGGTCTGTTCTCCCCATTCTCCATTCATAGGCTTCTTACTATGTCATGTCATCACATGGTGGGAGGGGCAAGGCAAGTTTCTGGGGTCTCTAATGGGCACTAATCCCATTCATGAGGACCCACTGTTATGACCTAATCCCCTCAAAGTGTGTCACCATCCCTAAAAGCTCCACCACCTTGTAGCATCATTGTCTTGGGAGTTAGAATTTCAAACTGTTTCTGGGGAGGCCACAATGAGTCCACAATAGTAGCCACATCTATGTAAAGTTAATGCCAAGCAAACAGAAAAAGTGGAGAACAAGGTCCCCACAAACATAGACACAAAACACACCTAAAAGGAGCCAAATGTGTGGATGACGGAGGAAATGCAGGTTGTTCACGAGCTGGTCAACGTTGAAGCAGGTGTGGGGCTCATGGTGATTCTTACACTATTGCCTAATGTGGTATAAAGATATAACCTGAGCTCATTTAAACACGCCATAACCATGCATGTAGTAACGTTCCAGCCAATGGCGAGAAACAATGCTGGAGACAAAAACATACGACAAAGGATGTGGAGCGCCTGGCAGTGCCTGTGTTCTTTGTGCTTTTGCTCATCTTCCACCATGATTCTGCATGCATGCATAAAAGGGCTTTTAGGGGAAAGGGACCCTAGTTTTGGGGGTGCTGCTGGATATCTGAGTACTTCTGTGTGTCAGTGGCTCTGTCCTTTGCCCCCTGTTCTGCCATGATGCTTGGTCCTGTCTCCTCAGGTCTGGAGCCCGGCTCTGTGGTCATCACCCAGCAGGCAGTGGACGCTTGCTTCAGGCCAGAGTTTGAGCAGATTGTCCTGGGGAAGCGGGTGGTTCGGAGCACTGACCTAGACAAACAGCTGGTGCAGGAGCTGGTGAGGTGCTCTGCAGACCTGAGCGAATTCACCACTGTCTTGGGGAACACCATGTGCACCTTGGACTTCTATGAAGGTGAGGTGAAGGTCCAGGGAGTTGCCTGAGCCTGACTGTAGTGGATTATTCTCTCGGGTGGGGTGTCTTTATGTGGACTGCTGACCTAGTGGTCTGAGCGGATATGCACCCGTGAGGGCAGGCTGGCCTGGGTGGACCTCCCATCCCTACATCCTGGCACAGCGCCGTGCTCTAGTGCCCTCCGGAGGAGCTGGTGAATGTGCCTGTGTTCTCCTGTTCCCTGTGCTGCAGGGCAAGGCCGACTAGATGGCGCCCTCTGCTCCTACACTGAGAAGGACAAGCAGGCCTACCTGCACGCTGCCCACGCTGCAGGCATCCGAAACATCGAGATGGAATCGTCCGTGTTTGCTGCTATCTGCAGTGCCTGTGGCCTTCGAGGTAGCATGGCCCCGATGCCCTTCCCCCTTCACCTTTGCACCTCTGGTCCATCCTGGAGAGACTCCTGGGTCCTCGCCTGGAGCACCCCAATGATGATGTCTGGCTTGTGTCCCTCTTGCCATCCAGTCAGTTTCTGACCAAGGTAGCATCCTGGCAGCCTGGTATATATACCATGTCCTTTGATTGCCACACCACCAAACACAGGAGCCTTAGTGTCCCCAGAGAGACTCCCATGCCACAGAGAGGGGTCACAAAGATAGTGAAGACCTGCCCCAGCTCAGCTCTGGTGCTTGGCTGGACAGGCGCTTGGCTGTCAACAATCCACCCTCTGCTCCTGGCCAATTTTTAAGTTCTATGCCACCTCCCAGAATTCCCCAAGTTCTATCATCTCAGCCAAAATGTGCCCTGCAGGGCTGCCAGCACAACCAGGAGACGGTCCTGGAATCGGCTTGGGAATTTCTTCCAGAGCATAGAAAAGATGGGGCAAGGTGGTGTGGGAGAGGCCTGGACTGAGGCCTTTCACTGTGCCAACCCCCTCCCCACTACACCCATGACACACTGCAGGCTTCTCAAGGCAGCAGCTGCATTGCTCCTCAGAGCTGCCCATCCTGTCTTCGTATTCCCCTCTGCCGAGTTGTCCTGAGGAAGCAGGTATCAGGTCTGTCCTGACAGACAGGCCTTTGTTTTTTGCAGCGGCTGTGGTGTGTGTCACCCTCCTGGACCGCCTGCAAGGGGACCAGATCAACAGCCCCCATGAGGTACTTGTTGAGTACCAGCAGAGGCCACAGAGGCTGGTGGGCTACTTCATCAAGAAGAGCCTGGGGAGGGCCTGAGGCCCTGGAATCCTCCTTGGGAAGAGCTGCTGTGGTGACTGGCCAATAAATCAGCATTGCAATCCCATTGTGTGTGACTTGGAGCAAACTTTTCAATGTAGGAAACTGGGTTGCACTGCAGAGCGAGGGATCTGAGGTTCATCACACAGAAGACTGCGGACATTTTAAAACTACTTTAGCTTGATTCCGAGTTCCTTCAGGAATCTTCTGCTGAATATTCGAGCTATTTCTAAAGAATCTTTCAAACTTAAGATCTAGAGGAATTCAGGCTTCATGTCCCTAAATAAGAAACTTGATAAATGTCATAAAGCAGATTTCCTAATGGATTTAAAAATTCCTTAGTCATTCCCTTGATGTCTGCAGACAAGACATCTTATTAGCTGTTAGCAAGAGAAAAGCTGGAGAGGCCAGTGTGAAACCTGGTAACCACGCCTTCCTGTGGGGCTGAGCAGAAGGTACAATGACCTTCATGAGGTTTTTTCTTCCTCTGTCCACCACTTTTGATGGTCAAGCTTAGGTGAGCCCAAGTGGTGCTTCACCACCCTCTGCTGTCCAGTGAAGGTAGTGCAGATCATTCATCTAGATAACAAAGGGGGTGACAAACCCCCTATCACTGAAGATACTTTGTAGCTTCTTGAGAGCTGCACCATTGCCTGAAATGAAGAAAGCTCCCCCCCCCAAGCAACACATCTTGTTTGGATTGGAAAAACATGAGTGTTTATGCTTCTTCAGCTGAGTTTATGGGTTTAGTTTGGTTACTAAAGTCTCTGGAACTGACATTATACACGCCATCAAACATGTCATCTGAATTTCTCCAGACGCCACTAAAGCTTAGGTCCCCCCCCCCCTTATACTACACTGTCACTCTCGTCCTCAGGCCTGTGCCCATGCTGACCACTGGCCTGGTCCCCTTGGGTTCTCTTTCCACAACCTGGCTCCAGCTCTCCTGTGCCTGCTTGTTGTCTCCACTCCTAGAGACAACAATGGAGTCCTTCCCGCAGAAGCAAATGAACCAACAGGGGGTGCTCTCAGCAAATCAGAATGGTGCCCATGGAAAGCCATACTGTCACAACTGCTCATCACTGAAAATAGGTTGTCTCATGAAACTTTTCCCCTGGGGAGACACAAACATATCACCCACATTGGGCTCAGACCAAAGTATGACTGCACCAAACTTCAACTTGATGAACCATTGAGTTTATTGGGGTTACTAACAGGAGGATGAGGGGTTACTTACAGGACCATGGGCAACTCAAAATCCACATCAACCCCAAAACCCACCCATTATGGATGGTGACCTCATGGAGGTTGTCTCACAGAGTCTCACTTCTAGTTAATCTCCTACCTCCTGTGTGGTCAAACTTCTCCCAAGATCACTTTAGGCTTGGGGGGAGAACAAGAGGGAACAGCAGCTGAAATCCCAGGCGAGGGTCTTGCGGCCTTTCCTCCATCCTCCAGGGACTGTCGGGAGCGTCATTACCTCTGTTACCACTACCATATGCCTCGTGTCACAGTTCTGCTTGTTCCAAAGTTGCAATGGCTACTGGTCTTCAAGATGCTTCAAGATGGCATCATGGGGAAAACGCCACACAACATAGAAATATAAGGTTGTCACCAGTGAGCTCTTTCAGAGTCTACCCTGGGACTCTACAACACTCCTCAAAGTCTAAGTCACAGGAAGTCCTGCACAGGCAGACTGATGCTTACAGCACCACAGATAAAGTTGTGGCTTGTAGGTCTGAGGCATAAGACCTGGGAAATCTGGCAGAAAGCTGGCTTTAGACACAGACATTTTTCTCCCTTCAAAGGACATACTGCCTTGCTCGCTTGAATCACTGAAGTCAGCAGCCCACTCCTCCAGCTGTGGGGTCTGCTGCTGGTGGAAACACAGGAGACAGAGAAACCATTCCTTCTCTACACTATGACCAAATACGACCTGGGGGAATCACACTTTCTATTTCATTTTATTACTTATTTTTATCTTTACTTTTTGCCTCATAGGAAAAGCTGTTATCCCTACTGTATCTCTATGACTCATATACAATGTTTTATTACTTTTCATATCTCTAAGCTATAAACTTTCCTTCTCATTCTTACTTTAGCTCCTATGTTCCCTTCACCAATTCTACCCTGGTTTTTCTTCTTAAACATTCATGCCATCAGATGTCAAGAAAAAAGGAGAGAAACTATAAAGCACGTTGTTCCCAGCTGGTGAAGTAGCAGTGCTCCGCTTTATGTGAACCCTCCAGGGGACACAAAGGACTTCACTGCACGTGATTCCGTGACTGCTCTGAGAACTTTACCTTCCTGACTGCAGCTGGCTTTCCCCTGTGCATAAACCCTGGGGAGGAAAGTGTATCTGAAAGGCCTGTGTGAGAAAATAACAAGCAAGCAAGCAAACAAACAAACAAATAAAAGAAAAAAAACACAAGGAAAGGAAAGAAAAGAAAAAAAATCAACCCCCCCCCAAACAAAACACTAGATGACACATCTGTCCTGATAGGCACACAAAACCCAAAACAAAGAAATACAAAACACATGAGACCATAACCCATAGGAAAGCTCCATGATCAGTACTCTGAAAACACAAGACAGTGTCAGTGCCAGAAACAGGCAGCAGAAGTTTGCTTTTAAAAGATCATTGACAATAAAAAGATAGTAACAGCAATGGAAAAAACTGCATGCTCTTCAATAAATAGCATTGAGATTAAAGTCAGATCATTGATCTCCATGACAAATAACATCCATTAAGATTTTTTTTCTGGCATGTGAGTACAGAATGTGTGTGAGGTGTGGTAAGTGCAGTGTGTGTGATGTATGTTCCTGTGTGTGCGAAGATGTATGTACCATGTGTGTGCATGCAGAGGCCAGAGAACATTGGGTATGTATCTGTATACCTCTTTCCATAAGACAGGGTCTCTCCCTCAACTCTGAGCAGCTAGTAGGCAATGAGTTCCAGGGATTCTCCAGTCCACTGTCTGTGGACTGGGGTAACAGATGTGCGTACCACATCCAGCTCTTGACATGGGTTCTGCAGAGTGAACTGGGCAGTCTCAGACTTGAGAGGCCATCATGCTTAAATGCTCTGAGCCATCTCCCCAGCCTTCATTAAGATTTACAAGCATAAGTATAATAAAAGTGCTATTACTGTAATTTTAAAAACACAAAAATTATATTTATCCCCCAAACACTTGGCTCAACTTTCAAATTTCCTCATGTGTAAATATGTCCAGCACAATATCCCTTTCACTATGTATTTTCCAGAGAATTTATGTATTCAACCTTTACTACCTCAGAGTATCTATTAACCCTTTGTCATTAATCAAGTTAAAATAATCAGCAATTCATAAGTGTACAACAGGTTTTTTTCTAAGAAAAAGAAAATTAATTTTATGATGGAACATTTTACCTCCACATCATTCTCTTTTGCTGTGGACGAAGAATCACTGGGATCCACCTTGTTGGTGAGCCTTGAGATTAAAATATAAACAGAACAGGTGAGTTATGTAGTGTGTTCCAGACTCTCTGACTGAGCTGCCTGCAAGTCATGTAGTGTGCTTGGACTCTCTGAGTGATCTGTCTACAAGTGGTGCGATATGCTCAGGACTCTGACCAGCAGAGCTGTCTGCAGGTGGTGCAGTGTGCTCCAGAGATTCAGCTTCCGAGAGTTGGTACCTATGCTGTTCTGGGCTTTTCGGTGATGTGACTGCCTTTGAGTCATTTATTTCTCATGTAAACAATACCTCACCCTGCTCTGTAAGTAAACTCATGGGTTCATCTTAAACTGGTTTTGGTGTACTCATCCTTTGGTCTGTCATCTGTAGCCTATTTGGAGAGAAGATGCATGTTTGCATCATCTCAAGGAAATAAACAATTCCCATATCAGAAAGGTTAAGTCCAGTCTTGTAGGGAAATAAGAATTCTCTTTATTATTCACTTGGCATATTTTCATTAAAGATAAAAGACCCAATTAAAGTTATTTTATTCCCACTGTATATGTGTAAATGCATGGACATGTTGTACTTTTAGTATGAAGTCACCCCAAAAAGCTCATGTGTTGGAAGACCTGATCCCCTGTTATTAAAAAGTTCAGCTTGTGGTCACCTACTCCATTCCCAGCTTTTAAAATCTCCCTTCCCTCCCGATGAGAATCGTAGGCACCCCAGTATCAGTGCTCCTTCTAAGCTAGCCAAGTCTCAAATGTCGCCAGGACACCCCACCAAGACTCCCCACGCATAGGCGCTGAGCCTTACTGTCTGTAGAACACACAGACAGGTGACAGCATCATCATCTTGTTGCCCAGCAACGCTGTCAATCCACCATGACAAGGTGGGCAGGAAGCAGTATGCCTCAGGGACCAATGACTGCTGAGGCACACCCTCCAGCCCAGCCTGCCCAATGATGGCAGACACTCAGACTGTTTGCTTAGGGCCTGCAGGAAATAAAGAAAGAAAGAAGCCCCTGTTAGTATCTCAATATAGGCTCTTTACTTCCCTTCCTCATCCCCTAGCTGGGAGAGAATCCATGCCTGGGACATGACCTGAGCAGTTACAGTGACCAAGGCGGCTTTACTGAGTTCATATATGATGACAATTTGCATCATCAGGGCGAACGTTCAAGGAGAAATAAAGCAAATTCTCCAGATAAATGAAAATACACTTCCTCTTGCCTCATACCCCTCCCCTTTAGCCCTCTCTTTCAGGGTTTTGAGGAATGTGGATTCCCGAGTAAGGCTGATACCTAAACTCCATTGACCTGGAGTCCATAACATCCTGTAACAAATTAAGATTACCTGTTACAATTTGATTTAAGCCCTAGGCAAGTCTAGTGATTGTCTTTTGTACTTTAAGAAGTTTGTAGCCTGACTAAGCATTTTAAGACTCAATTTACTTTTTTCTCTAGCAAAAGCCTTATATTCTCACAGGGAAGAACATAACTTCGGTGATCTGATAGACATGTCTTTAAATGACCAAAAGCAAGAGATGCAATAATAATTTTGTTTTATGGTGAACTTCTTTAGTGATGTATTTTCATTCTTTGTTCTCTTGGGGCATTATCTATTACAGATTTTTTCTAGGTAGTTACTATGAGGCATTAAAACAACTTTGCTTTTAACAAGCTATTTTTTAATATTTTTAAAATTTATTTATTAATTTTTAAGCAGAGATACAGAGAGAGAGAGAGAGAGAGAGAGAGAGAGAGAGAGAGAGAGAGAGCGCGCGAGCCCGCACCAGGGTCCCCACCTTGTGGGTCTGGCTTATGTGGGTCCTGGGGAATTGAACCAGGGGCCTTAAGCACTGGAGCCAAGTGCCTTAACCCCTGAGCCATCTCTCCAGCCTCTTAACAAGCTATTTTTAAAAACTATTTTTATTTGCAAGGAGAGAGACACACAGAGAGAATGAAAGCGAGAGGAAATGGGTGCGCAAGGGCCTCTTGTCACTTCAAAATGCATATGCCACTCCATGCATCTGGCTGTCTAGCCAGGCCACCAGGCTATGAAAATAATTTAAAAGACACACATTCATAAATTAATCACTATTATTAAAATGTCCTTTCTCACTGAAGTGATGTAGAGACTCAATGTGATTTCCATCAAAATTCCAACAGGCTCCCCAAGGGCACCCAGGTCACAAACCCAAGGCCTGTCTGCTGCAGAGAAAATTTTCTATGTTGCTTCTAACCTGCTGTCTGACCTTCTAAGGGCATCAAGATCGCGGATGGCATTATCGTTGAGGTGGATAAAGTCCAGCTCAGTGGGATCATTGGTAAGCTGAATGGGAAAAGCATTGAATAAAACAAAAACGTAGGGTATATACATAATTGAGGGTGTAGGGCATTAAATCAATGTCTCAGAAAGATAACTGCGCTCCCATTTTTAGTTCAACATTTACAACGACCCAGTTATTTAAAACATGTCAATTGGTTTATACGAATGAATGACAAAACATTAATGTATGTTATATAGTTATGACATATTAGTCATCTACTTTCTACCTTTTGCATATGTATAAATTGCATCTGTACTGCTGGGATTCCAGTCGTGTGGCTCCAGAGGTCTTGTTTTCAGGGAAAAGCCAGGCATGTGAGTCTGCATTTGTAATCCCAGCAGGATTCCTTGGGCGGCTGAGGGCTTGAGGCTAGGTGAGTGTGTACTGGGCCAGCACCATCCTGCGCCCTCAGCTCAGCGCACACGCTGGGCGCCGGCCGCTTCGTCCAGCCTTCTGTGACCGAAGGGTCCAGAGCCAGGGAACCCAGAGGCCCAGCAGCGGACGCGAGGCTCCGCCCACAAGCACCCCGGCGCGGGAGGGCGTGGTCGGGGCGGGCTTCCGCAGAGCCCGGCTCCCCTGGACTACAACGCCCAGCATGCTCCGCGGCGCCGCTCAGACTTGCGCAGAAGCCTCCGTTGTAAGATGCTATGACAACAGGGCGCGGACGGCTTGGCCCTAGGCCTCTGTGGGGAGGGGTCTCTTCCGCCGCGGCGCGGTCTCCGCTCTCCGAGGTCCCCAGCGGGAGAAGGGGCGGAAGCGCCCGCGTGGGCTCCACCCCGGCCCTCCTCTCGCGGGTGCCCGGGGACGGGAGGAGGGTGACGGAGCCCTACAGGTAGGTGCGCCCGCTGCCCTCCGCGAGCTGCTCTGGGAGAAGGAAGGAGGCTCGCTTGCAGCGTGGGAGCCGTGATGCGGGCGGCGTGGGAGCCCGTGATGCGGGCAGTGGTAGCGTGATGCGGGCGGTGGGAGTCGTGATGCGGGCAGTGGGAGCCCGTGTTGCGGGCAGTGGGAGCCCGTGTTGCGGGCGGCGTGGAAGCCCGTGAACCCCGGGAGGAAAGGCTGGTTTTGCAGGATTCGGGGAGGTTGCGTGGATGCCCGCCTTTCCACGGGTCCTGCGAGCGAAGCGCCAAGCGGTTCTCGGCCGTGGCTGAAGTGGGCTGCACCTTCCCTCACGCACGAGCCAGCGTGACTGCAGACCACAGCAGTTTAGATGAATTAAACCTGCTTTTATTAGCAACTCCTCCCGAGCAAGGTCTGCAGTCGACTCCAGGTTGTTTTTTTTTCTGGAGAACTCTGTAAGGATATTTTTGGTGTTTAATGTTTGCTTTGACTTGTAAATCATGTTTTACACTTAACACACACATACACCTTGTACACACACGATTTGAAAGATACTGGAGAGAAAACTTTATTATTGTTATTATTTGGTTTTTCGAGGTACGGTCTCGCTCTAGCCCAGGCTGATCTGGAATTCACTATGTAGTGTCAGGCTGGCCTCGAACTCACAGGGATCCTCCTACCCCTGCCTCCTGAGTGCTGGATCTAAAGGCTGTGCCACCATGTCTGGCTATTATTTGTGTTTTGAGAGACAGTTTCACTATGTAGTTCAGGCTAACCTGAAACTCCCTGTGTAACCCAGGCTATCCTCAAGTTTCTGTCTCTTGTCTCAGGCTTCCTAGTGCTGGGATTACAGGTGTGTGCCACCATGCTCAATGAAATTTTGGGTCTTAATGTCTGTCAGCATTTAGAGATTAGCTAATTTATTAGTAACAAGTGAAGAGGATAGGTGTGAAGAATTTTTTGAAGAGATTGAACTATTATTTAAAGGAATTAAACACACAAAACTTCATTTTGCAAATCATTTAAAAGTTGCTTGCAAGCAATTTAAGGTGTTATTTTTAGTTGTTGGGGTTATTCACTTGGCACATTTTCATTAAAGATAAAGGACCCAATTAAAGTTATTTTATTCCCACTGTATATGTGTGTGTTCTGGAATTAAAGGCATGAGCCACCATGCCCAGCAATCCCCAAATATTTTTGAAAGGTGTTGGAAATTCATGATGTTATTATAAAACATGCCTGCTTATTAATAAAATTACCAGGGTCTTAGAGGAGTTGATTTCTGTTTTTTTAAAAACAATAATTTATTTATTGATGAGAGGAGAGAGAGAGAGAGAGAGAGAGAGAGAGAGAGAGAGAGAGAGAGAGAGAGAGAGAGAGAGAGAGAGGAAAGAAAGGAAAGAAAGAAAGGGCATGTCAGGGCCTCTTGTCACTGCAAAGAAACTCCAGAGGCATGTGACACTTTATGTGTCTGTTTACACATGGGTGTTAGGGAATCAAACCAGGGCCGTCAGGCTTTGCAAGCAATTGCCTTTAATCCCTGAGCCATCTCCTCAGCCTCGGGTAGTTCTCTCAATATCTAGCAACACATATGTACGTGTACATGTGTGCACCCACAGAACCCATGCATGCATGCATGCGTGCACACACACACACACATACACACACACTCAAGATTGCTATCAGACTTAAGATGCCCACTTACATTTTGAATTCAGATTGGCATTAGAATTTTACATATTGGCATTAGTAATTTTCTTGTCCTCAGAAGCCTCAGCTGCCACCACCATCACCATTTTTGCTCATGTTACAATTACTTGGTGACCACTGGAACTTTGGCTGGTTGTTGTGGGTTGGGCATGGGTTAAGCTATAACATGAGTTCAACCATTGCACCAAGAAGAGCCGAGACTCCAGAGAGGTGATGCTGTACATGCAAACATGATCAGTAGGTAAACATTAGTCTAACTGCAGCTCTGTACATTGTGTTCATTGAGAGCACAGAATCCTAACCACTAGGCCACCAGGGAAGGGATCCTTGCTTCCATTGAAAGTTTCAGTATCAGCCCTTGTACCTCTGCTTTCAAAGCAGTCCCTCTCCTTTAGGGGGATTTATCACCTTTCCTGGGACAAATGACCTGTTTCCTAGTTTCTGAGATTTGATGTGACAACAGGAGAAAGCAAAGCTCCAGATGTGAACAGCAGCTGCAGGTCAGTCTCCCAACCCCACAGTGGACAGCATACTGCTGCCTACTTCTACCACAGCCTTCTTGGGCTAATCATTGTCATAGCCATTCTCCTGTGCTTTCATTGTGGCAGGCAATTGAGACATTAAAACCACCCACCTGTTAAGTGAAACTTCAATGTAATATATATATATATATATATATATATATATATATATATATATATATGAATAACACATACATAAATATTAAAAATAAAGAGTGGTAAGTATGGAAGGACATTTCTGGAGTTTAGTGGATAAAGAGATTAGTGTTTATTCTTCTAAAGACTTAGAAGCTAAGCTGTGCCTATTTATAGGACTGCACCTGTCAACATCTTCAAGTTACTGTTTTCTAATCATCCTTTAACAGTTTAACGAAATGTGTGAGATACTTTTCTGCAGCTTGAACTTGTGATATCAGAGGTAATTGCTTTAAATCACCCTGAAGTGGCTGCAAGGGCCATTTGTTCTGGGAAAGACTGTGTGGTTTTAGGTACCACATTCACTACTTACTAGTTGTGACCGCTTGGGCAGGTTCCTGTTTTTCTTTTTCTTTTCTTATTTTTAAAAAATATTTTTATTAATTTGCAAGCAGAGAGAGAGAGAGAGAGAGAGAGAGAGAGAGAGAGAGAGGAGAAACAGACAGAGAATGGGCATGCCAGGGCCTCTAGTTGTTGCAAACAAACTCCAGATGTATGTGCCACTTTACATATCTGGCTTTACATGGGTAATAGGGAATGAAACTCAGACTGTTAGACTTTGCAGGCTAGTGCCTTAACCATCTCTCCAGCCCCATTGTAGCCTAGACTGACATGGAATTCACTCTGTAGCCCAGGCTGACTTTGAAGTCACTCACTGTGGTCCTCCTACCTCAGCCTCACAAGTGCTGGGATTATAGGTGTGAGCCACCATACTAGGCAGGTTTCTTAACTTCTCTGTATTCAAAGATACCTTCAAAATAGTACCTACCACTTACTCTGTAGATTAAAATAAAATTATTACAGAACATTTAGAATTCTGCCCAGGAATTAGGAAAGGATGAGTAAATATTAGCTGTTATTTTCATTCACAATGAAAGGTGAAAATGCTATTAAAATGTGATTTTTGGTTTTTATTTTTTCATAAAAGGAAAAAAAAATCATTGAGCTACCAGTGCAGGTAGGCATCTAGGTTCTTTTGAGCTTGTGTCCCTAACTGACTGCGTGATTGCTTACAAAAAGTCTCGTTTGCTTCTACTCTATCAGTATGCCGCCATTCCCCCAGCTGTTACTGAGTTTCAGTTTTTTTTTTTTTTTTTTTGAGACAGGGTCTCATGAAACCCAGGCTGGCTTTAAGCTTGGTATGTGTTTGAGAATGACCTTAAACTACTGCTCTACCTACCTCCCACCTTCGTCATGCTGGGATTATAGGCATAAACCACCATGCCAAATTTTACATGGTGCTGGGGGATTGAACACAGGGCTTTGTGTGTGCAAGGCAAGCGCTCTACTAACTGAACTACCCACCCCCCAAGCCTTAGTAGATTTTGTGTGTGTTTGTGTGCAGGTGCATATATCCTCCCCTTCCTTAATAAAGCAGGTTCCCTTGCTGTTTACCACTGTGTATGAAGGTAACTGGCTGGTGAGTGCAGACTGTCTCTGCCTCCCATCTTGCTGTAGAAAGGCTGGGATTATAGATGCAGGTTGCTTCTGCATTTAGTTTTACATGAGTTTGTTCTGGGGATTCTATCATGCTTGTATTACAAGTAGTTTGCCTACTGAGCCATCATCACAGCCCTATTCATTAAGATGCAAGTGCTTTTTAAGAAAAATTGTTTGCCTGCGTGTGTGTGCATTCTTTTGCTGGTATAAACAACACCACACACTTGTGCCAGTTTCTGAATCCAGCTTACTTGGGTGGCTTGGAAATTGAACCTGGGATGGCAGGCTTTACAGGCAAACACTTCTAACCACTGAGTCATCTTCCCAACCCCTAAAGATGTAAGTTTAAAAAAAATATTTTATTTGCTTATTTGCAATGAGAGAATAAGTGACTGGGTGTGCCAGAGCCACTTACTACTGCAAACCAACTCCAGATGCATCGCCACTTTGTGTATCTGGCTTTATATGAGTACCGGGCCAGCAGCTTTTGCAAGCAATATGTCTCTCGTAGTTACTTACTTAAGGATTGTCATGGTTTGATACAGGTGTCCCCCACAAACAATTGAATGTGTTCTGATAGATCGATCCTCAGCTGATGGCAGTTTGGGTTTTACAACCTTGATGAAGCTGTGTTGTTGGGGGAGGGCTTATGGGGGTTATAAGCCAGCTTCCCCTTGCCAGTGTTTGGCACACCTTCCTGCCGCTGTTTGCAGTGCTGTGGCAGAGGTGATGTCCAGCCCTCTGCTCATGCCATCGTTTTCCCTGCCAGAATGGAGTCTCCCCTCGAGTCCATAAGCCTAATAAACCCATTCCTCCATAAGCCGCTTTTGCTTGGGTTCTTTCTGCGCAGCAACTAGAAAGCTGACTGCGACAAGGATATATATATATATATATATATATATATATATATATATATATATATATATATATATATATATATAAAATTCATTGGCAGAAAACGTTCTCTTTCATTACTTGTGTGTGGGGGATTAGCGGGACTCCAGACTGGGCCCATGAGATTTTCTCCTTTGCCTGAGTGAGGTGAAAGGGAGCTTCTGTGGGGTGGTGTTGTCCATTTTTATTTGTATAATTTATTTTGAGAAATGTCAATTCAGATTGTGTGTTTATTTTTTCTTTTTCTTTTTGTTGAGTTGTAAAACTCTTTGTTATTACTATTATTTTAAAATTATTTATTTTGTGTGTATGTGTGTGTGTATGGGCATACCAGTAACACTGAAAATGGACTCCAGACACAACCCAAGTCAGAAGGCTGGGCATGGTGGCACAAGCCTGTAATCCCAGCAATTGGGAGGTGAAGGCAGGAAGATCAGGAGTTCAAGGCCAGCCTTGAGTACATAGTGAGTTCTAGCCTAGGCTATATGAAACTGTGTCTCAACCTCCCAAACTTCCAAAAAGTTCATGAAATGTATTTTTTAAAAAATATTTTATTTATTCAATTTCAAGCAAAGAGAGAGAGAGAGAGAGAGAGAGAGAGAGAGAGAGAGAGAGAGAGAGAGAGAGAGTAAAAGTACACCAGGGCCACCACTCCGTGGGTCTGGCCCATGTGGGTCCTGGGGAACTGAACTGGGGGCTTTAGGCACTGGAGGCAAGTGCCTTAACTACTGAGCCATCTCTCCAGCTCATGAAATGTATTTTTATTTTAAACAAATGTTTTCTTTTTAGAGTGAAAGAAAATGTCTTTATTTAAAGCCCGTGATTGGTGGTCTACTACTCTGGGAGAAAAAGAAGAATTTGACCAAGGCTGTTTGTGTTTGGCTGATGTTGACAATAGTGGCAATGGTCAAGGTAAGTTAAAAAACAAAACAAAACAAACATAGAAAACCCCTGAATGCTTGTGTTTTTTTCTTCCCTCCCCTTTGGTTCTGGAGATTGAAAATAGGGCCTCACACATGCATTTTGGCGCAAAAGCCTGAGAGTCACAAAGAAATAAGACTTGCTTTTAAAAACATGTGCTTTATAGAGCATAAGAACTATTGTAATTATGACTTAATTTTGTTTTAAAATATTCATATGTTTATTTGAGGGAGAGATGGAGTGAGAAGCAGGGAGAGAATGAATATGGGTACCCCAGGGCCTCCTGCTGTTGCAAATGACCTTCACCTGCAATCAGCACTTTGTACCTCTGCCTATACATGGAGGTACTGGGGAATTGAACTTGGGTTGTCCGGCTTTGCAAGCAAGCACCTTTGAACTACTAAGCCACATTTCCATCCCTACAACTTAATTTTGAATGTCCCACCACCCTATTTTTTGTGATAAGGTTTTACTCTGTAGTCCCCAATGGCCTTATATTCCCTGTGATCCTCCTGCCTCGACCTCCTGAGTATTGGGATTAAAAGTATGTTCCCTCATGCCTAGTGTTTTTCTTCTAAGTAATATGTTGGTAACATGCTGACAAATGCCATTCCTACTCTCGTTTTTCTGTTTATATCATTCTGGTTTATGTTCATTCTCTCATATTATTTGCTAAAATTCATGAAAATTATATAGTATCACTTTATTTGTAACAAAAATAATTTTTCCATCTTTTGAATATATTGTGTCTAGGTGTAAGCATCATTTTCTGTTTCCCACCAAAGCTGTATAAAAATCTTTACATATATGTGTTCCACATAGTCAGAAACAGTGATCATTATTTCCCCTAGCCAAAACACTTGTGCTGTAATGTTCTGTGGTAATTATTATATATGAAGATTGTCTGCTGCAGACACTAGATCCTGTGAGATTGTATTCTTGGGGCTGGAGACATGGCTCAGCAGTTAAAGGTACTTGCTTGCAAAGCCTGTTGAACCAGGTTGAATACTCCAGCACTAATGTAAAGTTGGATGCAAAGTGGCTTTACACACACACACACACACACACACACACACACAAATATGTGAATAAAAGGGGTTCAGTTATCTGCATTTTAATATGCTCTGAGGTTGAATGATGCATGGTAGAATTTGACAATTTTTATTGATCTCAGGGAGTAGGAGGGTGACGTGAGCAGTTGGTATCTTCTATTTGAGATAGAAATTTATAGTAGTCAGAGGAGAGGTAGAGATTTGGGAGTAAGCACTGTGCCCACTGTGTTTGAAGCCCTGAGAATGTGTGAAAATGCATAAGGAGAGAAGTTGGAATAGGAAGGGCGATGTAGTGTTTAACATGGAGATACAAGCGCTATAGGAGGGGGTTTGGCAAGATCCTGAGAAGCCTGGCAGGGATGAACCTGTTGGGCGAGGCTGTTTTTTTTTTTTTTTTTTCCTCAAATGAGAGGAGAGAGAGAGAGAGAGAGAGAGAGAGAGAGAGAGAGAGAGAGAGAGAGAGAGAGAGAGAGAGAGAATGGACATACCAGGGCCTCTAGCCACTGCAAACAAACTCCAGATGCATGGGCCACTTTGTGCGTATGTGGATATGTGCTAGCAATGCCTGTGTAGACTTGTCATTGCTCATGGGACTCCAGGTCAGGAAACTAATGTGTAGGAATGGGCAAGAAGCCATGAAGTTGTAGTGCCTTCAGGTGATAGCAATGATTCTGTAGACTTGTCATTGTTCATTGGACTCCGGGTCAGTGAACTGATGGGTGGGAATGAGGCCATGAAGTTGTAGTGCCTGCAGAGGGCTCTTCTTCATTAATCTGGAGTATTCATAACAATAGAATTCAGAAAAAGGCCTTAACTAATGTGGCAAACACATTATAGCACATTCTTAAAATTGAGTATTACTTGGAGAAAATAAAGAAAATGGAAGGGGGTCTTCATAATGGTTTTCACTTAATGTCTTCCTGTTTATTTAAATCCTGGGGAATCCCATTAATCAATCATACTTTAAAATCTGTGAGTCATAATATTTTATCTGAGATCCAGTTATTAAAATGGCTTTGTGTAATTTATTTATTTTGAGAAAGAGAGAGAGAGAGAGAGAGAGAGAGAGAGAGAGAGAGAGAGAGAGAGAGAATGAATGGACAAACTAGGGTTTCTAGCTGCTGCAAACAAACTCCAGATTCATATGCCACTTTGTGCATCTGGCTTGCCTGGGTACTGGGGAATCGAACCTGAGTTGTTAGGCTTTGCAGGCAAGCGCCTTAACCATTGAGCAGTATCTCCAAGAATATAACTAAAAATCATATATATGAATATTTACATATATGTAAATCATATATATTTATGTAAATTTTCTTTTGGACTTGGGTTTTTACCTACATGGACTTGGTCATTTTGATTCTCTCACTTCTGACGGCCTGTATTATCTTTGGTTATTTAGTGAGGTATAATGGGGATTGGGGCATAATAGGTACATGTTCTTGCCTAATTTTAGAAGTTAAAAATCTGAGTACAAGGCACTGTCAGGGCCATATACTTCTAAAGCTTCCAACATCCTTCCTACCTCTTCTGCTTTTCTAAAGCTCTTTTAAAATATTTTATTTTATCTACAGAGAGAGAGAGAGAAAGAGAGAGAGAAAGAGAGAGAGAAAGAGAGAGAGAACGCGCGCGCGCGAGAGAGAGCAGATAAGAGAAGAAAGAACACAAATAGCAAGAGCTCAAGCTGGTTCTGAATAAACCTATTAGAGCAGGAATCAAGATCCACCCCAGTGACATACCTCCTCCAGCAGTGCTCTGCCTGCTGAGTCGGAAGCTTAAAAATACCCATGTCTATGGATGATGTATATTTTCATTCAACCCCCCACACCTGGCATCCTATGTGGGTTCTGAGGATCCAAACTCAGGTCCTCATGCTTGCATGGCAAGCACTTTACCCACTAAGTCATCTTCCTAGGTGTTTTCAACATTCACAGTCAGTTGCAGAGTTAGCATTCTATGATGGAATCAGTTTACAACCTTTTGCCAGTCCTTTGAAAATAAGACTTGCTTGGATTGAGTTACATTGTGACTGTTACCAAATTTAGGCTTAGAAAAGGAATATTTTAGTGCAGTTGAATATTGATAATGTAAAGCTGTTTTTGAAAAGGCACCTGCTAGTCAACTATGTTCACTTTAATTACATTTTCTATTGGTAGAGTAGTCTTTGTATTTGAAGCAAGATTTGATTCTTTTATTTTAAATTTCTATTTATTTATTTGCACTTGTGTGTGTGTATGTATGGGCACACCATGGTCTCTCACCACTGCAAAGTAATGCCGGCTGCTTATGCCACTTTTTGTATTAAGCTTATGTGGCTGCTGGAGAATGAACCTGGGCTGGCAGGCTTCGCATGCACACCCCTTTAATGGCCTCCAGATTAGATTCTTTTAATATTTTTTAGATCATCTTTTGGAAAGTTGATCCTCAGAAATACTTTCTAATGTTTGTTTATTCCTATATCTTTTGAAAAAATCTCTCTCTACAGATAAAATAATTGTGGGTAGCTTCATGGGGTACCTGAGAATATTTAACCCCCATCCTGTCAAAACAGGAGATGGAACTCAGGCTGAAGATTTGCTTCTAGAAGTGCATCTGCGAGACCCAGTCCTTCAAGTGGAAGTAGGAAAGTTTGTTTCGTAAGTAGAGACCCTCATTCTATGTTCGGTGTTCTTACCTTAGAATGTGCCAGCCCTTTACTCTGTCACGTTCAGGGATTTTTTCACAGAAGATTATTCATGGAGTGTGCATGCAAATATACACCCCCCCACACACAATGAATATTCTCATAGAAGCATTCTTTATATACTGAACTGTTTTTTTTTTTTCCTTTTCAAGGTAGGGTCTCACTCTAGCCCAGGCTGACTCAACTTACTCTGTAGTCTCAGGCTGGCCTTGAATTTATAGCAATCCTCCTACCTCAGCCTCCAAAGTGCTGGGATTAAAGGCATGCACTACCACACCCAACCTCTGAATACTTTTTATGTTTAAATCTGAACATTTAAAATGGACTAACTTTTGAACTTTTTATAGTATCAGATTTGAGGTACTAGACATATTAGAGACATAAGGGGAAAGAGAGAAGCTTTGAAAAATAACAAAGAAAAAGGAACAATTTACTTACTTAAGGACAAGTTTTCTGAGTCAGATAAATGTCTGCTTAAGTAATTAGACAATTTAGCAGGTAACCATTACTTTTGCGTTATAACTTTTAAGTTTTGAAATTAATTACTTATTTGGGGTAGAGAGGTCCTATCTTGACTGGTCAGCTCAGTCTTCTCCATAAGGGATCTAAGAAATTTGCTTCAAAGTTAGGTTTCTTCTCCCTTTCCTTCCTTCCTTCTTTCCTCCCTCTCTCCTTTCTTCCTTTCTTTCTTCTTCTCTCCTCTCCTCTCTTTCTCTCTTTTTATTTTTTTCTTCTCCCTGATGTGTAGCCTAGAACTGTGTAGTCCAGGTTGGCCTCAGACTCATGATGCTCCTGCCTCAGCTTCCTGACATATAGGGATTTTTCTTGAAATGATTGTATTTGTCTTTCTATCAATATTTCCCTTCCTCCCTCTCTCCCTTCCTTCCTTCCTCCATTTTTTCCTTTTCTGTTTTTTCGGTTTGAGATAGTGACTCCCTATGTAGTCTAGGCTAGACTAAAGATCTCTATGGAGCCAAGGCTGGCATATCTCTTGCTGTGCTCTTGACTCAGCCTTTTGAGTTTGGATTACAGGTATGCACCATTGTGACTAACCTGTCTTTTCTTTTTTTCTTTTCATTTCCTTGTTTCCTTCCTCCCCTATTCCCTTCTACTCTCCTTCCCTCCCTCCCTTCTCTCTTTCTTTCTCTTAAGACAGGATCCCATGTAACTCAGGATGGCCCCAAACTTGTATATGTATTTGAGGATGACCTTGAAGTTCTGAACTTCCTGCTTCCACCTCTCCAATGCTGAGATTACAGGCATGCAGTGCCATGCCGGGTCTGTGAGAGGCTGTAGATTGAGGTCAGGGCTTTGTTTCTGCTAAACAGGCATTCACCCACTGAGCCACACCTCAGTCCCAGGCTTGTATTTATTTTCTCTTTTAAAATTTATTTTTTTATTTTTGAGAGAAAAGAGAGGGCATAGGCATGCTAGGGCCTTTTTGGTCAAGCTTGTATTTATTAATCTTCTAACAGTATTATGAACTTTCCAGGAGGATTGCCTTGAGTCTGAGGCCAGCCAACCTGGACTATATAATGAGACTCTGTCTCAACACCCCCCCCCCCTTACTATGAATAGGAAGACATCTGCTGGAAGGGAAGATCTTGTTACAGGAAGCTGGAATTCATTCATAGAACCGGCACCAGAGACAGAGTGGAGAATTAGTTTGTTTTCATGCCAGTGTGGACCCAGGGGAATCTCTTCCAAAGCCTGGACTCTGATTCTTGGTGGTTCAAGGCTTATATGCTTTTTCTTAGACTACTATTAGAGTCTTAGAGCTTGGCGCCCTGGCCTAGTACCAGAGACCTTGTATTAGAGATAAGTCTTTTACAGAAAATGGGAAAGAAAACAGAAGTATGCTTAGTTTGCAGACAGAGGTCTGTCTGTGGTAATGATTACAGAGATTGAAAAAAGACACAGTACAAGTCAGGTGCTGCAATACAAATCATTGGAAACAAAAACTATAGTATCAGCACAAAAGACTAATTAATACTGCCTAACTTTGGGGTGGGCTTCTAAGTCTCCTATCTCAGTATGGGTATATGGGAGGGACAAAAATGTGATCATAACTTCTTATATATATATGCATGAATGTCATCTTGAAACCCACTAGTTTTCATAATTAATATCCACCAGTTTGGAAAAAAAACTACATGTGGGGCTGGTAAGATTGCTCAGCAGTTAGACATTTGCTTGCAAAGCCTGCCAGACCCAGGTTCAATTCCCAAGCCACCCATGTAAAGCTGGATAAAAAGGTGGCACAAATATCTGGTGTTCATTTGTAGTTCCTATCAGCCCTGGCACGTGTGCGTGTGCACCCACACCCACGCCTGCACAAATAAATTTTTTTAAAAAGTTAAAAAAATTATCACAAGTTCCTGAGATGAGGTTGAGATGGGGTTTAAAAAACTGCTAGTTGTGCCAGGCATTGTGGCACCCACCTTTAATCCCAGCACGTGGGAGGCAGAGGGAAGGGGAGTGCTGTGACTCCAAGGCCAGCCTGGACTGCATAGTGAATTCCTGTTCAGTCTGAGCTCCCAGCCACATAGTGAATTTGAGACCAGTCTAGTCTACATGAGATCCTTTCTTAATCCCCTCACACCCTGCTGTCACAACAAACAAAAACAACAAAATCTTTTGTGGACCCTTACAAGTTGGATCCAGAAGAGTTTGTGTCTCAGCTGGTTGGCAAATATTTATTCCATCTAAAATCTGGTGAGGAGCTGGAGAGATTGTTCAGTGGTTAAGGCACATACCTGAAAAGCCTAAGGACCTCAGTTTGATTCCCCAGTACCAATGTAAAGCCAGATGCGCAAAGTGGTGCATGCATCTGAATTTAGTTTGCAGTGGCTGGAGACCCTGGCGCATCCATTCTCTCTGTCTCTCTATCTCTCTCTGCTTGCCAATAAATAAATTAAAAAAATTTTAAAAGCTCTCCTTGGTGAACCTAGCACATATTAGACATGATAGATTTTAAAGTTAACAGATAAAATGAGCCTGGCCTCCAAATGCATTTTTACTATTTCATTTTATTTATTATATTACTTATTTGTATTTTGAGAATATCCTCCTCCCTCTGCTTCTCAATTACTGGGAGTACAGATCTGTACCACCATAGATGTTAACCACCAGATTTCCATTTTGAAATTTTCTTTCCTTTTTCCTTCCTTCCTTCCTTCTTTCTTTCTCTCTTTTTTCTTTCTCTCTTTCTCTTTCTTTCTTTCATTTTTTAAATAGGGATTGAACCTAGTGCCTCACATGCTCACAAGTGCTGAGCTACATCCTAAGTCCAAATTTGACATTGTTTCAATGTTTAGTATCCGCTCTATGTAGTCATCCTGTGCAGTCCTTACCTTGTGATAACTGGTTGGGAGGGAGAGAGGTGGATGCTGTTGCAGACTCTTGTAAGTATTGTCTCAATCATCTTATTTGTAAGGCAGATGTGTTCTGTATCTAGAGATATAGAAACTATATTAGAGCCAGGTTTCAGGCTGTCCTGTCTGACCCCATACTACCCTATCTTTCCGTGCCATTGTGCTATCTTTTGTAGCATGTTGTGAGATTGTTTTGAGTCCAGGGTTTGTAGACAAGTTCTGAAGCTGTATAAATGTTGAATTTTCCGATAGCAGGCATGATGGGGATTTATGTAGCCACTGTACCATCTTTTGCAGAGTTTATATTTACTGAAAAATTAAGTGATCACACGTAGAGGAAGGTATAGAGGCAGAGTCCCCGTCCTTGTGGTTTAGAATTAGGTCTGTAAGAGGTTGAATGGCAGAGGCCTGCTTGCACAGGCTGGCCTGCGATAGGTCTGTAAGGTTGCATGGTGGAGGCCTGCTTGCACAGGTTGGCCTGCAGTATACTAAATTGAAACGATCTGTCAACATTTAAGAACCACAAGTTTTCCCATAAAAATCTCTGTTTTCTGGCATTTCTTAGAAAAGTGTGGAAATTTGGCCCTAAACCCAGAACTGAGAAGTAGCTACCTCCTTTAGTGTGGCTCAGTCTTCAGTTAGTCATGGCCGTTCAGACCCTTTCCTCATCATTGTCCATCAGCTTGACCCCAGCAGTCTGGGAATTAAAGGACTTTGAGACACGGCTGCACTTCTGTCCCTGGAAACTGCTTGATGTGTGGGTTGGCGTGTAGTGGGGGTAGAGGGATTTTAATTCTATTTGAGTCCAAGCTGAAATGCTTTCAATACTTTTAATAAAATTTGAGATCTGGAAGTAATATTTGCCTGTTGTTACTAATGATTAGCATTTACTGGTGTTTTCACACGATTTTATTTAATTGAAACCTCTTATTTTCTAGAAGGGGAAATAGGCTTGGAATGATTAGGTGTCTTGCCCAAAGTTGCAGATGAATTGATCACAAAGCAGGACCAGAACATGAGGCTCTATTGTGGGAAAATATTCACCAAGAGGCCCACATCTTTCACTTTGAAGGTGCTTCCTTGAGGCAGTGTTAGTCTCTCCTTCTCTCCTTCTCTCCTTCTCTTCTCACTCTTTCTTATGTCCCCCTGTGAAGCCCAGGCTGGCTTTGAACGTTTGACCCTCCTGAATACCTTGAATTAGAGGCACATGCCATTGTTTCAATGGGGCTCAGTATCTGAGCCTATGCAGTTGGCAGGTCGTCTGATATTGCTCTCATTTTTTAGTTTATAATGTTATTTAGTGAATTGTTAATGTACAGTAGCTGTAATTGTATCTTTTTGAAATTGACTTGTAACTTTTGGGTTATATCTGAAATTAATATTTAAAATTATTTCACACTCTCCCCATTTTTTTCAGAGGTACTGAAATGCTTCATTTGGCTGTATTGCATTCTAGAAAACTTTGTGTCTACTCTGTCTCAGGTAAGGAACAGGCTTTTTTCTGTGTGAAATTTATATTACAAAGTTTTTTTTTTTTTTTTTCCCTGAATCAGGGTCTCATGTAGTCCAGGCTGGTTTCAGATTCCTTATCCTTCTTCTTCTACCTCTAAAGTTCTGGGATCATAGTCATGCTGGGAATCAAATCCAGGGCCTTATGTATTTTTATATACATTTCACATATATTTTATTGATCTACTATTTCTATGCATACTTATTTTCCTAGCAGAATGTTTCTTATTATCTCCTTGTTCTCAGGAGTTGTGTCCAGGATTGCCCATGACTAAGATTAGAGGCAAGTTTTGGGTATTTAGGACTGGCTCTTAAATCTTAAGAAATTCTCAGCAATAAAACTTCATTCATTAGATGCTTAGTCAATATGGTTTTAAATGCATTTTCTGGGCTGGGGAGATGGCTCAGTAGTTCAGGTTGCTTGCTTGCAAAGCCTGTTGGCCCAGGTTCGCTTCCACAGCAACCACTTAAAGCAGATATAAAAATCATCCCAAGCACCTAGTGCTCCTTTGCAGTGACAAGAGACTGGTGTGTCCATACACACATATACACATACATGTGCCCATAAATGCATTAAAAATGTGAAAAAGACCTGATAACAATTATGATACGGGGAAATCTTTGGCACAGTTATATTTGGTTTTTATCTTCGAATCCCCCCCCCAGTTCGTGTCCTCTAATGCAAAAGAATTATACACAGGGACAGAAACAATCTTATTACACATTTATTCTAATTTATTAGTTAAGAAGAAAGGGAATTGGATGGGGAAGTCTCCCAGTCACCACGTGGGAATTTACAGAGTTCTCCAGCCACCAGTGTGGGGAGAACATGTGGAGAGTTTAACAGAACTTAAGTTGTTCAACTAAAAAAGCAGAAAAAGAAAAGATAAAAGAGAGCTCCCATCATGAGAAGGAGAGGTTCATGAGGGAAAAAGTCTGGAGCCTGTGCGGTTGGCCTTCCTTTCCTAAGGCCTGGATCAGAGGTTCTTTGTTGCAGTCAGCTTTCCCTGTTGCTGTGCAGAAAGAACCCAAACAAAAGCGGCTTGTGGAAGAATGGGTTTATTTGGCTTCCGGACTCAAGGGGAGACTCCATCCTGGCAGGGAAAACGATGGCATGAGCAGAGGGGTGGACATCACCTCTGCCACATCACTGGAAATAGCGGCAGGAAGGTGTGCCAAATACTGGCAAGGGAAGCTGGCTTATAACCCCATAAGCTCGCCCCCAGCAACACAGCTCTAGTGAGGTTGTAATTCCCGAACTGCCATCAGCTGAGGATAGATCATTGAGAACACATTCATTTGTTTGTGGGGGACACCTGGATCAAACCATGACATTCTACTCCATTGCCATGTCGGGGAAGAGACCGGCTTCCTCTAGGGAAGTTAATTTAAGTTCTCCCCAGGTGAGTCAGAGAGACAGCTGATTGGTTCATATTTGATCAATCAGTTTTAGCACCTAGGTTGTAGCTCTAGCTAGACACCTCCCACTCAAGGGGAGGGGCTGACTCTGCAGAGGTCTGACGGTCACAATCCCCCCTCTGAAGAAATAACCCTAACTGCTGTTAGGGTACTGGGGTGTGGAATTTGGAAAAAAAACATCAGAAAGTACATACATGTTTAAGAAAATAAAAGCACCAGAAGAAGTACATATATGTTTAAGAAACAAGAATTAACAATACCCATTTTTGAACCTATTAAGAGGTAATGCAAGCTTAATAGAGGCAAGCTCTAACTGGGGAGGGGTTAAGGAGGAGCTTGGCAACATTGAGTGGGGTCTCACTCCTAAACTCTCACAGACCCTTAAAAAAAATCTGTCTTCTTTGACAAGCCTTAAGTGCCTTCTCTCCAAAGTTTTATTTCCTGGACTTTTTGTTGTCTTCATTCATGAGTTCTTTTGTTTATGGGGTTGAATCTTGCTACATATGTCCAAGATGAATTGGAACTCACTATGTAGCCTAGCTTGTGACTATGTTTTCTCTAACTCCTAAGTGCTGGGACCCAGACGCATGCTGGATTCATCATACCTGGTTCTGTGTCCTTGGATTTTTTTTTTTTAAATTATATTTTTGAGACGAGGTCTCACTCTCTAGCTGAGGCTGACCTTGAACTCCTAGCTGTCTGCCTGCCTCAACCTCTTGAGTGGTGGGATTATAAATGTGAGCCACCACACATAGAAAAATTAATGAGTTTTTTGGTGTTGCTGGGAATTAAACTGAGGGCCTCATGCATGCTAGGTAGACACTCTACAACTGAGCCATATCCCTAGTTATTTCCTCTTTTTTTTTTTAATATGAAGAACATTAACTAGAAGCAATGTTTTGCTATCTAGGTTTCACACGGAGGAGAACTTGTCACCAGTTACTTACCCCTAGGGTCTTCCTGTGGAATTAATTCCTTCTGGAGGCCCCGTGGGGTTCTAAGCAAGGCTGAGAAGAGAGGCATCTTAGAACCTAGAAATTAGATTACATTCTGGGCCTTCTTAGGGCTCATTTGAACTATAGCCTAGAAAGACAGCTTCTAAAGTACCACTGATACTCTGGTTTCTCTTCAGACCGTATAAATCTTTCGCCTTTTATTAAAGTACCACTGGGACATAGAGTATAGACTAGTTAATTCAAAAGCATACTGAAAGAAATGGGCGTGTGTGGCTGCAATGTGTTTATGGAACACTGGCATCCTCCTTCTAATTACTGTTGAAAATGAGTGTTATTTGCCATGGGATTGGTAATTTTATTCCTCTTTTGTTGTTTGTATTCATTTAAAAGCTTTCTATTCTACGGAGACCAGGGGTTGTCCAAACTACATTCCCTCAAGCCCACCTCACTTCCAGTCTGCTTCTCATTTCCTTAGCCTCTTACAATAGTCATGGGCTGACGATTTGTGTATTTTTCCTAGCTTGGCTTAGATTGAGAAACATGGAAAATTAATGTTTTTGTTCTCTTGAATTTTTTTTCCTTTGAAGTCCTAGGCTGAATTTTTACCTAGCTTTCACAGTTAACAGGGAAAGCACATTTTCAGTTTAAGTAAAACCATGGTATCAACAGATAAAAGTGTTGGTTGAACATGTCATCCTTACCTTTTTCCTTTCCTTCTTTCTTCTTTTTCTCTTCTTTCTCCTTCCTTCACTTCTTTGCTATTTTTGTTGTGTTTGGAATTTGGCCCGGGGTCTTTTGTGTAATTTTATGACTTGTTTATAGTCTGTGAGCTTCTGAAAACGATTTGTGGCAAAATAGAGATGTTTGAATTCAGTCTGTTGGACAAACAAACAATCCTGACTAGTTAAAGCTACCGTTCCAGCTCCTCTTTATTGGGTGCTGTGTGTTTATATGAATGCTAAATAAATAAAACATGAGGTCTTGATGACCTGAAGGTGCTCCCCACTGCTCTTATTTCCTCTCTCTTCTATTCATGCAGCCCGGGCGGGCCTTAAACTTGTGATCCTCCTGACCCAGCCTCCTGAGTTCTGTGATTACACCAGGTTCTGATTTTTTCCTTTCTTCTGTTCGAATAATTAAAAAATATTTTTTTTTGTGTTTCTGTGTGTGAGTGAAGCCATGTGTGAGATGGTCAAAGGGCTACCACCTCAGGTGTGTGTGATGTGTATAAGTGTTGTCATGTGTGGTGGTCAGAGGACATCCTCTGGATGTGAGTATAATGTACATAGAGGTCAGAGGACAACCTCAGGTATGTATATGATGTGTGTGAGTGTTGGCATGTGTGTGTGGGTCAGAGGACAAGCTCAGGTGTATGTGTGATGTATGTATAATCTCAGGTATGTATATGATGTGTGTGAGTGTTGGCATGTGTGTAGGCGTCAGAGGACAAGAGAGCTGTGTGTGTGATGTGTGTGGAGGTCAGAGGGCTACCACAGTTGTGTGTATAATGTATGGGAGTGTAGGCATGTGTGTAGCAGTCAGAGGACAAGTTTGGGGGTTTGTCTTTACTTTCCACCTTGTTTGAAGCAGGGTCTCTTATTGTTCACCACTGGGTCCACCAGGCTAGGTGGCCCATGGACTTGTGCATATTCTCCTGTGTCTGCCTCTCATCTTGCTGTGTGCTGGCATTACAGATGTGCTCTCCCACGTGTTTACATGGGTTGTGGGGATCTGAGCTCATCATCAGGCACTTTCCCCACTGAGCTATCTCCTCAGCTCATCAGATTCTTTTCTGATGGCCTTTAGTTTTTGGACTGAGATGTATGAACCTAAACCAATCTGAGTGTGTGCTCTTACACTGCAGGAGGTCAGCTTTAGCAGGTTGGTGGGAGGGATATGTGTGTGAGGCCTGAGGCTCTGAGGGAGTGGGAACTCATCCGCAGCTGTTGGTCCTCTAGGCTCCTATAGAGACCATAAGTGTTTGAACTGTGCTGTTTTCTCTATGATCAGTGTGCTAATTATTCTGTATGCTTTACTTTTTATCATTTTAAATTTCACTAAAATTGAATAAAAATTGATATGGGGATGGCAAGAAATTAGTATAAACAAATCCAAACTAATCCCTTTATTTATTTCCCCCTCAGGAACCTTGGGCAATGTGGAACATGGCAATCAATATCAGATCAAGTTAATGTATGAACACAATCTTCAGAGGACAGCTTGCAACATGACTTATGGACCTTTTGGTGGTATCAAAGGTAATTTGCTTTTAATCATGTGTTGCTATTTCAAGTGATAGGTTTGGAAGATTTAGTTATATAAAATGGAAAATTATGTGCTTTGAATCTTAGAGAATTTAAAATACACATTTTGGTGAAAATTTTATGTCCAGATACTGGAAACAATATAAAAGTAAAATTTACACAGTGGGTATATTTCATGTTCATATAATCAACATTCTTATGGTTTACACGATTCTTTTCAAATGCGTTTTCTACAGATATTTTCTTTTACAAGCTGACTGAAAGTGGTGGACCTTTGTGCCATTCTTTTGATGGCATAAAGGGTTGAGGTCACAAAAAGTCCCTGCCAAACCTTCGACAGGAAGATGGAGCCACAAACCTTTGTATCTGTCCTTCCTTTGGGCTGTCCTCCACAGAGTGGCTGGGAGGGGACAAGTTGACACTGAAATGTAGCCTTCTCTGCCTGAAGAATGCTGACTCTAGAAGTTCCTGTTCTGCATCCCACAGACTATCACCCTCACCAAGTACAGTTGTATCTTAGTATCTTAGCTTAGTGGGTGGTTTCCTCTCAAGCATTACATTTGCCAGTGCTCACGTTCCTTTTATAAAGTGAGTAGTGTTTACATCTAACCTATAGCATCGTCTGCATAATTTCTCATTTTTTATCCCCTATTTATATTTGTTTATTCTGAGACAGTCTCACACTGTAGCCCAGGCTGACCTGGAACTCACTGTATAGACCAATCTGGCCTTGAACTCATTGTGATTCTCCTGCCTCAGCTTCTTAATTGCTGGGATTACATGTTGTCCTCCATTATGCCTATCTTCTTCTATGTGCTTTAAGTCACTTCTAGATTATTTCTAATACTCCATATGATATTTGTGCTATGTAAATGCCCATATGATATATGTGCTATGCAAGTAATTGTGACATTATGTTGTGGCCAGAATAATAGTCTAGACATGTCCAGTATTGTTGTGTTTTGAAAGTAGAATGTTAGCCCTGAGTCACACACTCCCTCTAGTAGAAATCTGTCCAATAGGGGCCCAAGTCAGAAATGACTGGGTCTATGAAGCCATATAAATGGTCACATTCAAACTACCATAGTATACAAACAAACGATTTGTGAAACTAAAGTGATATGAAACAAAACAATTGACTAGACTTTAGAATGATTGTTGTAGTCAGCCACATGCCACTGGGATGAACCTCCAAACCAGGCACAGTTTTGGGAGGAAAGTATTTATTCAAGTTATAGATAATAATAATAGATATAGATAAGTTATAGATCCAGGGGAAGTTCCATAATGGAGAAAGAGGCTGGCCCCCTTTCACAGTTCCAAGCAGAGAGAGAAACCCATCATCAGCAACTCCAAAAGCAAGCAAGCACACTCAGTCTTGCAAACAGCAGGAACTCCATGCTAGAGCTCAGACTACTCTTTGCATATGTATGGCTGGAATTCCAGTACAACCCCAGAGAAACCTCCTCCAGCGAGGCATCTGGGGAAAAATTTTAATAAACTCTTGAATCTATGGGGGATACCCATTCAAATTACCAAAGTGATTTAAGAGAAGGATCTGAGATTTATTTATTTGTTTAACGGTTTAGAGAAACTTTATTAGATTAAGATAAGGAAAGAGGAGAAAGTACAGAGAACTGCTCATGATGGTAAAGGCCTGAATTTTTTATTTAAATGGGAGGTAAAATGTCACTGATGTGTGCACTCCTATCTCAGCTTTTAGGCTTGATTTCATTGTTCTTTTTTTGATGATAGATTTCATACATATGAACAATACTTCCTGATCATAATCCCCTAACACCACCTCCTGTTACTCCCCCCAAAATTTCCCTTCCAGCGAATCCCTTCCTCTTTCCAGTTAGTGTCTTCTATTTTGATGTCATCATTTTCCCCTTTTATTATGAAGGTCTTGTGTAGGTAACATCAGCCACTGTGAGATCATAAATATTAAGGCTACTTTGTGTCTGGAAGACAGTATTGTAAGTACTCCTCCCCTTCCTTTGGCTCATATTTTCTTTCCACCACCTTTTCTGCAATGGTACCTTAGCCTTGGAACATGTGATAGAGATGTCTCACTTAGTAGATTAACACTACTGTCATTTCTTATCATTGTAGTGAGTTTTAAGTCTCCCCACTGGTTACTACCATCTGAAAAGAGAAGCTTCTATAACCAAAAGTGAGAGTAGCATTAATATATGGGCCCCAAGGACCTATGACCTCCCAAGCCATAGGCTTTGATTAGGTTTTCAGTAATAGGCAGGAATTGCCTCCTGTGGCGAGTGCCTCAAATCTAATCAGAGAGCCATTATGGGTTTCCCCCATAGCAGACATACCACCATTGCACCAGTTGGTACATTTGGCCTGGCTGGCCAGCTGATACGGGTTGCTGCTAATTAATAATTGTAAGCAATGCGGGGAGAGAGAGAGAGTTTTGGAATCCTCCCTTCCCCCTCCTCCTACTCCAAGAAAAGATAACAGAAAAGCTCCCTTTATGAGAAAGAGAGGTTCATGAGAGAAATGTCTGGAGCCTGCCCCTCTACCCCAGCTGCTGGGGTAGGGGGTACAGGCCTTACCTCACTGAGGCCTGGGTCAGCAGTCCTACTCCATTGCCATGTGGTGGGGAGAAGAGGGCCCGAGTCCTCTAGGGAAGCTAGTTTTAAGTCCTCCCCAGGTGAGTCAGAGGGACAGCTGATTGGTTCATATCTGACCAATCAGTTTTGGCACCTAGGTTGTAGCTCTAACTAGACACCTCCTATTCAAAGGGAGGGGCTGGAAGGGGAGGAGCGGTCCCTATACACACCTGACTGTCACACAGCCATAAAGGATTTCACTGTTTTTTGGAAAAAAAAAATCTAAATGCTGGAGAGATGGCTCAGCAGTTAGGGTGCTTGCCTGCAGACCCTGGTGACACAAGTCCAATTCCTCAGTACCCATGTAAAACCAGATGCACAAAGTGGCACATGCATCTGGAGTCCCTTTGCAGTGGCTGGAGGTCCTGGTGCGCCCATTTTCTCTGTCTGTCTTCTATCACTCTCTGCTTGCAAATAAATATTTGATACAGTTGGGGGACCAAATTGCCCTTGTATAATTATTTTCACTTTTCTGTCCCTTACTAAATTCCAAAAAGCAAATTGCTGATTTCTATGGATTTGATGAGGAGTGGTGACTCATGTATTCAGGAGGCTGAGGCAGGAGGATTGCATTGAGTTCAAGGCCAACCTAGGCTACAAAGTGAGTATCAGGACAGGCTAGGCTATAGAGTAATACCCTGCAGCAACAACAACAGTAACACACACACACACACACACACACACACACACACACACACACAAATTCTTTACATCCAGAGTCTAAAAACTTATGAGAAGAGCTTTCTTTAATTAAAGTTTGGTTTTTTTTGGTAGTTTTTACTACAGTTCTTTAGATCACATGTTAGATGTATAAATTATATTATTTTCATTGTCAGGCCAAATTAACATAGCTAAAAGAGTTTGTTTTGCTTCTGTAAAACGTTTTTGGTGGATTAATAATGGATTTCCAAAATAACGAGATGGTGTTTATGACATGCTCCCCTAACATATGGGACCATGTGGTCCTGTGATAAGAAGCCCAAACCTTGACATATTGAAGAACATGTTAGAAGGAGGGAGATTTCCCCAACTTTCCCTGTACCCTTATCCCTGGAAACAGGTCTTAAGACTCTCATGAGAGTAGTGTGCTCCCTGTACCAGAAGGAGAGGAATATTCTTACCTCTGAACATGAAGAGACACAGAGAAGCATGTAAACACACAAGCCTTGCTCAGTTCTTCGCATTTATTACTCATCTCGTATTGTCTTTGTCCTATCACACCTCTCCAGGGATTACAGTAGGTCTGGTTTAAAAATGAGTCCTTTCTTTGATTTAAAAGTTTCCTAGGGTTAATTGAACAATGAAAAGAAAACTGTTTTTAAGAGGAATTGGGTAAAAATAAAACCTGGTACTATTTCAGAAGTTTATGTTTTAAAACATGGCTCATGCAGGTTTGTGCACTAGAATGAGCAACACCTAGATGGCGCTCTCTCCCTTTTTCCCTTTCCCTATTTGGTACTGGGTTTGAGTAAGATGGAAGAAATCTAGTCTGTGTGGTGGTTTGCACCTGTAATCCCATGACTCAGGAGGTAGAATTAACAGGAGTTGAAGATCATCCTCAACTACAGATTAGTTTAGATTTCAAATCATCCTGGGCTCCATGAGAAAACAAAGCAAAACAGCAACAAATCACTAGTGAAGGAAGTTTGATCCCCAAATAATTCTTTGCATTTTATTAAAAGTAAATATATCTTCTAGAGGCAAGTTTAAAAAAAAATCTTTAGGTAACACAGAATATAATATGCCTTCTGGGGCTGGAGAGGTAGCTAGCCGTTAAAGGCTTTTGCTTACAAAGCCTGGGTTTGATTCCCCAGTCCTCATCTAAAGCCAGATGCATAAAGTGGCAGATGCATCTGGAATTTGTTTGCATCAGAGAAGAGACCCTGGTGCGCCCATGCACACACACACACACACACACACACACACACACACACACACACACACACACACACACTTTTTTTCTCTCTCTCTCTGCTTGCAAATAAATAAAAATATTTAAAAATGCTTTACATTGATAGAGGAAACTGAGGCTCAAAGAACAGACACCGGAGACTAAGTGGAGAATCAGCTTATTTTCATGCCATTGTGGACTCAGGGGAATCTCTTCCAAAGTCTGGACCTCTTTTCTTGTTGGTTTAACACTTGTATATCTTATCTTGGACTACTTTATTATTAGTCTCAGAGCTCTGAGCTCTGGCCTAGTACCAGAGACCTTAAGTAAGAAATACGCAATGTGCTTAGTTAGCATTTTAAACAGTGCAGATCAGGAGTTGCAGTATGGTTTGAAGCAGTCTAAAAACTGCCCTGTTGGCACACAAGAATGTGCAGGACAGGACATAACTCTGGGGTATGGGCTTCTCAATTTCCATCTCATGCTCTCTGCCTCTCAAACTTTAATTTACATTCAAATCATAAGAATTATGAAGAATTAAACAACATGGGACCAATGTATATAGGATCTACCTTTAACTCAGCTATATTAAAAAAAGAGAATAAAATAAGTTTTGGGAGCCAAAGTTTTCAAGAGTCCACCTGTTATTTCTCTTTCTTTCCTAGAACTTGTCTGGGGGCTGCTTCTGGTTTGTGAAGAGAGGCAAGCAGTGGGGATTTGAGGGTATGTTGGAAGAATGTGTGGAGGTTGGAGAAGGGGCAAAGCAGGCCTTCATGCAGTTCCTTCTTGCTACATTGGGTTCTCCTTATACATATTTGTACTGAAAGATTTGTTATAATTCAATTCATTGAATGCTTCGCAAAGCCATTGTCATATTTTTAGATTTTTTATTATTAACTCATTTTGGTGGATTGAACACTTTAATTACTTTTTTTTTTAAACTTCCCTGTTAAAAAACCATACAAAAGCAATTTTAGCTTGGTGTGGGAGAGGAAGATTGCTGTGAGTTCAAGGCCAGCCTAGTACTACGCAGTGAGACACTTCCTCAAAACAACAACAATGCCCCAAACAGAGCACTGGAAGAAAGGAAGGGCTTATGGCTCCATGAGTAAGAGTGCTTGCTCTGCTAGCATGGGGACCTGAGGGGCCTGATTAGCCCAAGGGTGGGAAGTGGAGACAGGAGAATCATGGGGCTCTGAAAGACTGTCTCAGTGAACAACAGAGAGGACATTTGATGCTTTCCTCTGGCCTTAATATGTGTGAGCACGGGGTAAGTGCATTTGCACTCCCATCACATACCATACCACACACACACACACACACACACACACACACACACACACACACACACACCCCTTTCTGAAAACACATCCAGCTTATCTTAAATCCATTCAAGTTGAAGTGAGGGCAAAACTTTAGAACTGAGCTACAACCTCAGCCCTGTCATGCTTCAATTCTGGTATACATACATATTTTACATTTTAGAGCATGTGTCCATCTTTTAGAAATAGATTGAAATGTGAAATAAATGTGGGACACGGTGTTCCCTTCATCTCTTCTGTATTTTCAACATTGTACACTTTTATTTAAATGTGATCATGTTATCAAGGGATATTTTGGTGGAGTCCACCCTGTAGAGAAGAAGCAGTAAGTGCTACACCCCCACCTGCCAAATGCTGCTGCTACTGTGTCAGCTCTGATGTGACCATGGCTCACACCGTCCACAGATCCATAGATAGAAGGGTGCATTTTTGTAATCCATCCTGTTAACTCACATCTCTTGATGGGAAAGTTAAAACCATTTATGTTTAATGTTATAAGTGTGAGGTTTAATCCTTGCCATTGTGTATAATTTATGGGGATTGATGTATACATTATTGTGTATATTATTATATATGTGTATATTATTGTGGAATAATATATACAATAAAATATTATTAATATTATGTAATATATATTATATAATTCTAGAACTGGCTTTTATCCTGGAATGTTTTCCTATCTCCATCTAGGATGAGGGATATTTTTGCTGGGTATAATATTTTGGCTTAGAAGCCATAGTTTTGTAGACTTTGAAGCACTCCATTCTAAAGCCTTCTAGCTTTCATGGTTTCCATTGAAAACTCTGTGGTAACTCTGATGGTGTTTCCTTTATATGTAACAAGTTGTTTCTCTCTTGCTGCTTTTAGCACCTTCTCTTTGCTTTCAATGTTTAGAGCTTTAAGTATGATGTGTCTTGGAGAATTTCTTTTGTGGTCCTGTCTGGTGTTTTGTGAGCTTCTTATATGTGGATGGAAATTGGAAAATTTTCTTTAATAATTTTGTCAAATATAGTCTCTATGCCTTTGACCTGGATTTCTTCCTCTTCTTGTCTCCCTATGATCTGGAATTTTAGTTCCCTCAGATTCTTTTCCCATGATTTTTTTTAACTTATCAAAGTTTTTAGAATCCCAGTCAATTTCTTTTGTCTTCAACATCTGAGCTTCTGTCCTCCATATTGTTAACTCTGGTAGTAAGGAATCGTAGAAAGGCTTTTAATTGCTCTTTTAAGTTTTTGTTTTCTGTTGCATTTTTCTGCATCATCTCTCTTTGTTGAGTTCCAGTTTTACATTGAGGTTTGATTTTTTTTAATGCTTTTTGAAATTCATTCTTGCATTTGAACTTGTCTTCACTCAGTTTAGCTGTTAATTGAAATCCTCTAGTTGTTGGCTTACCTTCAGCTTGTTTATTGCTCTTTTGAGGTCCTCCTGATTTTCATCAATTAAATTAAGCTCGGTGAGGAAGGTTGTGAATATTGAATGCTGTATGTTCTGATTGTGTTCTAATTCATTTATTTGGCTTTTGACTGTTTCTAGATCAGCTGTTATCTTAGACTCTCCTTGCAGTTATGACCTAAGCTTATTGTTATCTCTTCTTAGGGTTGAATCTCTGTTGCCTCTTCTAGATGTTCTCACCAGGAACTTCAATTGTGGGACTTCGTGACTTTGTTGTAGGGCTCTCTCCTTATTTTGTGGTTTACTTTTGTTTTTAGTTTTACCCAAGTTGGGATAAAAGTCTAATTTTTTTAAAGGTGGGAGCAAGTATTGGCCTTTGCAGGGTCTTCAGTGAATGTTCTGTTTTGGGTTTGAGCTGGGTTAGAGTGGCCTGGTGTTGTACCCACTGATGTTCAGGTTCGGAGGTTACATGTATGTCTGCAGAACTGTCTGGTGGCTGGTATGAAAGTTGCCTTGGACATCAGAAATCTCCTCTGGCAGTAATCACTGTTGGGGCTTGCCTCTAGGGCTCAGGGGGTTCTAGAGCAACAGCAATTGTCCCTCTTCCCCCTGTGTTTCCCAGCACAGGACCCAAACATGCCTCATCGGTCTGAGCAGCATGGGCCCTGCACACACTGTCGCCCCTAGAGCACAGGTCGCAAACACACCACTATCTTCACTGTCCCCAAACACACTGGCACATAGAACACACAGTCCCCAAATGCACCTTGCCCCTTACCAACACAATGAGTACAGGCTCCAAACACTCTGGAACCCTGAAAGTATGGTTGCCAAAACCTTTGGAGGAACCAGAGCAGGAACATGGGAATGTGGAGGTGGCCAGAAGTGGTGCTTGGTGCCAATCAGTGGAAGCAGCCAGGGAAGGAATGTAACTTTGGCCTGGGACTACCTACCCTCCGAAACCAGTGTTCTCCATGCCTTCCTCCCCTCAGGAAGCACACTTCCCCCCTGCCACCCAAGAGCATGCTTCCCCTATTGAAGGCTCCCTGCCCTCATCAAGGTGGCTTCCTAGTGGAATTCTCCCTATTCACAGAGAGCTAGGTTCCTGGTTGGAAGGCTCCCTATCCTCATAAGATTCCTTACCCTCGGAGAGCTAGGTCCCCAGTGAAGGTAGAGCAGATCTGGCTTTCTGGTGGAATGTAAGCTGGGTATTCATCATAAGGCTCTCTGCCCTCAGAAAGCTGGGTCCCCCCAGTAAAGACTCCCTACCCTCAGAGAGCTGTGTTCCTGGTGGATGGTTACCTGCCCCCAGGGAGCTGAGCTGGCTTCCCTGACACTAATAATTTTATATATAATTAAAATTTGATTTGATGATTTGAGAAATTGTTTATCATAAAATTTCTTTGGGCTCAACAATTAATTAATTAATTAATTTTTTGGTTTTTCGAGGTAGGGTCTCGCTCTAGTCCAGGCTGACCTGGAATTCACTATGTAGTCTCAGGGTGGCCTCGAACTCACGGCAATCCTCCTACCTCTGCCTCCCAAGTGCTGGGATTAAAGGCGTGCGCCACCACGCCTGGTTTAACAATTTATTTTGAATGATTCTGGTAGTATTTGGGAGAGAGACAATCTTATTTTTATCATATGAGCTATTTGTTTAATACCGATTAATATTATTTTATTTGATGTGAGTATATTTTCTCAAGATTGTTCTTAGCTTTTTAAATTGTATATGTATTAATGTGATCACATTGTTTCTTTCCAATACAGTTTTATTTTTCATAAGCCTTGGAAACCTCATTCCCATACAAGTTTTTATGTGTGTTTTCTTGCGTTTAATTTTAAGGCAGGAATTTTTATGTTTATTAATGGAGAAGACTATTTGAAAAGAGAGCTGTTATCTGTTATCTACTCCATGCTGTGTGTAACCTTGTCAGTTACCACTTTTCAGCATGAACCAAAGCTGAGAGAAGGTAATGGTCTTGCTCTAGATCATTCCCAGGCATAGTGAGGATTTCAGTCCAGAACTATCTAATCCCAAAAGCCATGTTCTTTCTTATATTCTGCCTACTTCATTGCCTTGCTAGTAAGAGAGAGGGTCTATACAGAACCTGAGAGAGGAAAGAGAGGAAGTGTTTTCTACAATGTCTTTTGTTCATTACTACATATGTAGTGTCTTGCAGTTGTTAGCATATTTGAGTGCTAAATACACATATTTTTTAAAATATTTATTTATTTGCAAAGAGAAAGGATGTGTGGGAAGATTGAGATAGAGAAAGGGTACACCAGGGCCTCTTGGCCTTAAAAAGAAACTAGATTCTTGTGCCACTTTATACATTTGGATTTCATGGGTACTTGGGAATCAAACCTAGTCCAACCCAGGCCATTAGGCTTTGCAAGCAAGATACTTTTAACTGCTCAGCCATATTCCCACCTCAGCCTGTAAGTAAACATTTTTAAAAGATTGAACCAGAATAGCAAGTTGTTGATTGGGCAAAGCTTGTTTGTTAGACTTTTTATTGCTATGACAAATACCTGAGTAAAACAACTGGAAGTGAGGTGGTTTCAATATAAATGTCCCCACAGCCTCATGTGTTTGTGATTAAGCCTCATACTTGATCTCCAGCTGATAAAGCCTTTGGAAGGTAGTCTTTCTAGAGGAGGTCTGTCTCTGTGGCAGGCTTTGAGATTTTGTAGTCCAGTCGTCCCCCCCCCCAACACACCAGTGCTAACTAGCTCACTCATGTTTCTTCCTTCCTGTAGATATAAAAAGTTTCAACACCTGGATGTTTGTGTCTTCCACAATTTTCCTGCCATTATGATGTTTCCTCTTGAAACTATAAGCCAGCAATCAACCCTTTCCTTCTATAAGAGGACAACATTAGGTGCTGTCCTCAGGTATAACATCTATCTTTTTGAGATAGGGTCTTTCATTGAGCTGTATCTCTTCAATTAGACTAGACAGGCCAGTGACCTTTAGGTATTTGCCTGTCTTCATTCACCTCCTCAGTACTGGAATTACAGGCATGCTCCACATCACCTGGCATTTATTTGACCTTCACTTTAATGCTTTTTTTTTTTTTTGAGAAAGGGTCTAATGTAGCTCAGGATGGTCTCAAACTCACTATTAGCTGAGAATGACCTTGAGCTTTTTAATTTTCCTGCTTCCACCTCCCTAGTGCAGGTTTGCACAACCATGCCTATTTTCTGCTATGCTGGGTATTCAACCCAGTACCTCATACATACTGGGCAAGCACTGTAATAACTAATCAACACTTCCTCCCATTTTTTTTCAGATAGTCTCACTATATAATCCAGAGTAGCCTTGAAGACATGATCCTCCTGCCTCAGATTCCTGAATGATGCAACTATTGGGATGAGCCACCATACAGAGCCTCTTTGATTTTTTTTTCTGTGGTTTAAGAAAATATATTGGCAATTTTACTATATGAATATATTGCAGATTGGTCATGTTCCCATTGGGTCATCATCCTTTGTCTCCTCTGTCCCACCCTTATTCTACTCAGGGCCTCCTTAGTGGGGTCTCTTTAATATTTGTATCCATATACTGTCAAAGTTTATTTTCTGCTAACTCTTTTAGATATTCTACTTTAAATTTTTGCACTCAAATGAAAAGTAGAAT
>PVHP010005466.1:0-65151 GCA_004024765.1 Zapus hudsonius
CAGTCAACTTTCTGCTTTAGAGCACCTCTCATGGTTTCAGACCATTAACCCAAGCACAACAGCTTGATGAATTAATGCTTATATAGGCACAGTTGGCAGCTTCTAATTAAATAATTATGGCTAAGCAGCTGCACAGACGCTGTTATGCACCCTAGAAATCCAGCTGTCGGTTTTATTGGTCCTAAGACAGAGAAGGAGTTAACACTTATCTCTAGATGTTGAGAACAAAAGGGAAGTTTAGGATTCACAAAGTAGATACTGTTAGTAAAAAGTTCTTATGGAGAAGCTATTAATTCCTCTACAATCCAATAAATATGGAAGCAAGTATATGATCCAGAGAATGGGGCCCTTCCAGAGAATTAGGAACTTAATATATAGGAAAGGTCATTTGGGGATGGAAAAAAAGCGTCAGACACATGAGCCCTCGAGAAGCACAGAAATGCCACTGAACTCATAGCCAAGAGTATAAAGTGACTAGAATCTAGTGTGGTACATAGGAGGGACATGACCCTGTATGTTTCCACATATTTGGCAGAAGCGTCTTAAGCTTTGCTTTCCAATATCCGAAACTGATGAATGCAGTAAATAACAATAACCTACATGGGAACTATCTCTAAGATGCATTTCCCCAAAATGTTTGGAGATGTTGCTCTACAGGCTCATATACAATGGCAGTTCCTTTATAGAAGGCTAAGCAGCCAGAGTCTTAGCTCTGAGTCTGGAAACTTTGCCAGATAGAAGAAAGCAGTCCCTGGTGACTAAGCTCTGGTATCAAGGAAGATACACATCACGCTCATTATAGAGGCCGCAGGCAGGGTTACTGGGTCAGATAACGTTCATTATTACATACATATTACAGACACTACTGGAACAGATTTAATTTTTCTTCATAGACCAACTTGTCTAAGCAGCCCATGTGTTCTTACTTCTGAATGCCAAATAAATGTGCAATAATTCAATTCAGAACAACAGTGCTTCCCATGAGCTTCTTACCAGGGTTTCCCACACCATCCTGAAACAAATAAATACAACTATAGGCAAAAACACACCAGTTCAAGAAATTCAGTCTCACGTTTATGCCTAGAGAGGTTTAAGCATTTTAATCCCAAATTCTGAATTTGCTTTAAAATAAGGAGAGGAAATCGAGTGCTAACATAGGAAACATACTTCTGATGAATTCACTTTACTCAACTCTCAGGCCTGTTGAAAATCAGCAGATAAATTGAGCACTAGGTATCAGCTGCTTTCCTGCTCTTCCTTTGCAGATCAATGGCTTGCAGTTTCGAATAATGCCATTTCATAAGACAAAGCAATGCCTCATAATACCTCATCTAAGCAAATGAACTGACTTCTACAAACACTTACTGAAAAACCAGCCTCAAAATCGTTTCCTTTTCTCCCTCACTGGTTCCTTTTATGTCAGTAATTCCATCACCTCATCTGTGCATGTGACTGGCAGTTCTCAGGGACCTATTCATTTTCCATGGATCTTAAATGAAGTTCAGCTTAATTAAACCTGTAATGCAACTCAAGTCTTGGTACAAAATGCCAAAGAATCAAACAGCAGATTTATAAAGCCCATACAGAAAAGTGGATTTTAGACCTGCAGGGGGAAGGGAAGCTTTTCAGCAGTCTGTACTGCCATCTAGACAAGACCACATCATCAGTGAAACATCCATTTGCGTTCTGAAAGCCCTTGAAGAAAGCAAGTCTCTGGCAATCAGCTTAACAGACCCCTAGAGTTCAGCTGAAAGGATCAGCAGTAGTTTTTCACCCATTCTGCCTCTGCAAAACTCCAAACTCCATGAGCCAACAGCCAAATTGTAACCATCAACCTTACCTTCACAACTCAGTATCAAGCAAGAAGTGTAAGTCACACGAGCATCCTTTCACTCCTCATATGTACTACACCAATGTCACTTGTACCAATGTCACTTGTGAAGTCTGACTCTCCAGTGACCTCTTAAAAAATAAAAAGGTTGCTTTCAGTAAGGCATGGGAACTGAATTATAAACTCTGGTACCCTAGCTCTAATTTAAACCTTACAGCAACCCCAAACTGTATTCCTTAGATACTGATAGAGAATGTGGTCATACACATCTGTGGAAAGAACTGATACATACAGAAAGGAATGGAACCCTTCCTACTTACGGTAAAAGACGTATTCAGTGTAGCTTGACCAGACCTTGTCATCTGTGTATTGGTTTACGAAAGATGCTGTCACCGATGAGTTACAGGCCACCATGTGGAATCCACACTCTGACAACATATCAAAAGCCCTTTCCAGGTGCTTGAACTTGAGATAAAATCTAGAGGTGTATCTTTCTGGGGCTCTGTCAGGGTCTCTGCTTTCATTCAAAGTTTCTCCAAAAACTTCCTTTGCCAAGGAAATCCTTCCACAAACCAAAATCCGGGGAACTCTTCGGAACTTGGCGTCTGCTTGTCCCTCTCTCCCCAAGGTGCAGGAGCCCCTGTAGCCCACAGTGATGAAACCCCACTTGCGGTCAGCAGGAAGCAGTGAGGAAGGGGGGCAGATTCTCGGGTCGCTTCCTTGGGAGGCATCTTCAAAGTCGCTGTGGCAGAATTCATCCGGGCTTTGCTTGATTTCATCGGGCGTCAGGAGCTTGACGAGGTCTGGGAGCTGGAAGTACTCAGCCTCCCTCTTCAGCCTTCCCCTTTCTGGAAAGTGATCAGGCAGGACCACCTGCCTGTCCCTGAGATAGTCCAAAATGTAACGGAACAAGAACCCATCTCTGTCGATGAAAAACCTTCCCTTGGAGTCCTTAGCTAGATCATTAGCCATGTCTCTCTTTGGGGAAAACATTTTCCACAGGAGGGAATGAGGAATGCTTATTAAAGTGGAATGACGAGTGAAATAAACTTGACCCCCAACGTTCAGCTCGATGACTTCAGGGAAGGAGTTGGGAACTGCAGCCCCTTGTTCGCGAGGATAGTAACGACTACAGTTCCCACTCAGAGCCATGGTCCCTTTCCTCTGCCGAGACTTGGATTTCTAGGTGCAATCCGGCAGTCACAGGCTTATCCTCTGCATCAACTTGTAAGAGAGGGGAAAGAATGCCGACTTGATTTTTTAAAATGACCTCCTTTTACCCCGTTTTTTTTTTAATTTCACAATAGATAAAAATTTCGGAGAGTCCACAGGTGAAGTGATGCCTGACAAGAAGTGTGCGGCTGGCTGGTGAGCCGCACTTCAGAGGGCAGTCTGCTTTCTACTTCAGCTCTTCCATGAGCCTAGGCAGGGCCAAGTACCCTGTTACTCAGAGGTCTGTCGGAGGGAAAAGAGAAAACTTACTTCTTTATACCCAGAAGGAGAGAGAAAAAGAGTCCCTCCAGGGAGACAAGACAGGAGAGGGAGGGAGAAAAGAGGAGGAAGAGAGACTATTTTACATAAGCAGCCCTGAATTATTGATTTCATCCATCCCTCTACCAAATCCTAGCTCGTCTCCTGCTATTTTGTGTCTGGTTAGTCCTTAGTCTGTCTCCAGCAACTGGTATTTTAAAAAACACAATCTTATTTGTAAAGCTGCATTAACTAGGAATATTCAATTTTAACTTCTCAAAGAGGGCCTTTTTGTTGCTCAGCAGGACTGGAAAAGCAGTGAGTCTTCGAGCTTACCTTAGCAAGTGTCTGAGACCCAGGTCTTAGGAAGAAATAATCACTCGCAGAGCAATCAGAATCCACAGCCAGACTGAGCCTGGATCTTGTCAAATCCCAAACAGGTAAAGCACAGAAGTATCCAGGAAAAAGTGCCAGATCTGAGACGTGCTCCCCAGGAAAACAGTAATTACCTATGGATGGACTCACGTAGATGGCTACTTGCATATGTGTGTGCATGGATGGATGCATGTGTTTGCATTTACTCCCAATCTCAAGTTAAAACAAGTCACAAAAAAGTTAAACCGTGGTGAGAGGTGGCTGGATTGAAGACGTACAACCGAGAAAACCAAATATCCAACCGCAGCTTTGCCAGAAAAATACAAATACAAATAAAATCCTCAAAGACCAAACCTTTGCAAAAGATCCTTCATGCCCCCGAGGAGAGTAGCCAGAGGTGCGGGGACGGGAGGGTCTTCAGAAAGCCCCGAGGCCTGCGGGGCGAGGCGAGCGCGGGGCCGGGGTCCCGGCGGGCAGCGCACCTGCGGGCGCGGGGAGCGGGGCGCCCATGCCGCGGGCAGGTGCGCAGCGCAGGAGCCGGGCGGGCGGCTTCGCGGGTTCCCGGCGCGGCTCGGGTGCAGCGGCGGCAGCGGTGCGGGCGGCCGAGGAACCATCCAGGGCAATGACTATTACATCATCTTCAAGGAGGAGGCGGCGCGGGGACAGGTGGCCCGCACGGACGGTGGGCACGCGACCCGAGGCGCTCGCGCCGGCTGCCCTCCTGCCTCCGTAGTCCCGAGTTTCCACGGGCCTTTTCTGGCTAGTGTTTTACCTCTACCCCACCCCCACTCCCCACGATGACCCGGAGTCCATAAACATCAGTGTTTCTCATCTGGAAAAACCTTCAAACAAGCCCTTTTCCCTGCACTGGATTTCTGCAGAGGGACGCATTGGCTCTCTAAACCATTTCTCCCTTAATCCACTGGATGATCTACATTACACGTGATATTTTTAAAAAAAAGCCTTTGGTTAAAGTCCTATCCACTCCAAGACTCCCTTTTCCCTTCCTTCTTCTGCTACCCGCACTCCCCAAAATCACGCACACGCACACGCGCACGCGCGTCTGGAGGATGCTCTCTCAAAGGATCGCTGACACTCCTGGAAAACTCAGTCCCCACCTTGGCTTACCTGTCAGGAGCTGCTACCTGCAGCCTTTCCAGGGCTGCTTCCTTTGAGCTTCTCTTTGGATGGCTCTGCCCCTCCCGACTCATCCCAAGAGGACTCAGTGGAAGACACGCCTGCTAAGAGACATTTCACTTCTGTCCCCGAGGGCTCCCTTAAGTGCATCATTAGAGTCTCGGGAAGGCATTTCCAGGGCAACCTAATCCACGAACAAAGTGCTTCTTCCAGTCGAGCGAGCGAGCGAGCCAGTCAATAATGGTCCAGCCAGCAGCTTACTGTAAGTCTGCCATTTCCTCCTTAAAACTCTGGTCTTGGGGCTCACATTCCTCACACGAATATGCTGTTTCCTCGGTGCGTAATACAGGTGAGACCCACGCCATCCCAAGGAACTGCTATTTTCAAATCTGAAAACCAAAAATGGAGGGGTCCCATTGATCAGTCACATCTGATGAGCTACATTCATTGACTTCCAACTTTTGCCCCGAGAATGAAGCTTTGAAGATGCTACCAGAGTAGTGTGATTTCCTTTATTTTTTTAATAATCTTTTCTTGAAATAGTCATTGGGTTACTGAGCACATTCTGAGTACTAGCTACATCTCCAACACCTGATAATATTTGACTTTGTTTCTTTAACGAATGCTCTACCTGGCCTCAATAGCTAGGTTTTGAATGCTGGACGCATTTATGCGATGGTATATCCCCATCTAGTGCCCAAATCTTTCAATACAGCTATGTACCTGGACACCGCTGATCCAAAAAAGATTTAATGTGCCTTTAAATTTTTATAGTGACTTGGGTTTAGTTTTACTGTATTAGTATTTACTGTTCATCTTGACAACAAAATAAACATCCTTTGCCACCATGTCAACGAAGAATGAGACTGTGTCAGTGAGGGTTTGGGTTGATACATAAACAAGCAAAAGTTTGGTGGTTGGTTTTGAAATAGGGTCTCCAGCAAGCCCATGCTGGGCTCAGACATCCTAGTAGCCAAAGGTGACCTTGACCGACCCTCCTTCCTCCTGTTCCCACTTCCTAAATTCTGGGGTTACAGATGAATGTCACTACATCGACACTTTCCCCAATCTTGGTGTAAGATGTGTGTGCTCAGTGTGAGCGTGGGTTTGTACACATGCCAGGGGAGCATGTGGAGGTCACAGGACAACTTTGGGTGTCAGTCCTCACCTTCCACTTTTGTTACTCGCCAAAGTTTCCGCTAGGCTAGTTGACTTGAGAATGGGGATTCTCCTGTCCCTGCTGTCCATGTCACCATAGGAGTCCTGGGATCATAGAGACTTGCTGTGTCATCTGGCTCTGGGTTCTGGGGATTTGAACTCAAGGATCGCCACATGTGTAGTGAGTGCTTTGTGCACTGAGCCACCGCCCCAGCCCCCTAATTTTTCTTCCCTTTATTAGTGTGTGTGTGTGTGTGTGTGTGTGTGTGTGTGTGTGTGTAAGAGTCCTACCATTTAGCCCCAGCTCCAGCCCTCAGTTTTCCTGTTAAGGAGTGGGCCAGCCCGCTATTCCAGTCACTTCAAAACTCAGGTACTGAAATATTCTGGAGGTAGTTCAGCAGGAGGTGGAGAAAGAGAGTAAGGAAAATCAGTCTTTTAAAGCTAAACGAGACTTGGGAAATAGAAATGAATTATCTGATTTAGAGACACAGAAACAGGGCCAGAGAGGAAGTGCACTGCCCACTCGACTGGGCAGCAGGGCAGCCTGTCAGCTGCCTACTCAACATGAGGATGCCCTGTGCAGCTCAGCATATTCCACACTAGGATGCCGAGGAGGACAAGTAAGGAAATTTAAATTTACAAATTGTCACACATTTTAAATTCCAAAAACTCATTTTAAAGAGTCTATGATATTAACTTAAATTCAAAGGTCATACAATTTAAAAGAAAAATATTCTGAATTTCAAAAGTGAGAGTTCTGTTTATTGTTTCATAAGAGAGACTATTTTCACGTAAATCACTCATTTTAAAATTATAATTATTATCACTGGTCACATTTGGGGTATTGATCAGACCCACCCACCAACTGCTGTCTCCTAACTTACCCCCTTAATGAACCCCCTGGTTTGCTTCCTTTCCTAAATGTCCCTTCTCTACTTTCATGTCATCTTTTAGGGGAAAAAATCTTTGTTTTTAATTTTAAGCTCCACATATGAGAGAAAACCCGTGATGCTTGTCTTTGTGTATCTGACTTCCTTCACGTCATGAAGTCTAGTTCCACACGTTTGCCTGCAGCTGACGTTTCATCCCTTATGGCTGAATAAAATTCCACCGTATACATAGACCTTGTTTTCCTTGCCCACTCATTTGTAGACAGGCACTGAGGCTGAGACTGAAGCTTTTATTGTGAATTGTACAATAATTTTAAAAGGCTGTGTATGCTGCCTTTGATTCCTTCTCCTATGTACTCAGGCGAGGCACTGCCGTGTCCTAAGGGAGTTCTAATTCTTAGTTTCTTTGAAAATATAGTGATGACACCTAGGAAGATATTACAAAGAAGTTTTCATTTAGTCAGGCAAGGTGGCACACACCTTTAATCCCAGCACTCGAGAGGCAGAGGTAGGAGGATCGCTGTTAGTTTGAGCCCACCCTGATGCGATGTAATGAATTCCAGGTCAGCCTGGGCTAGAGTGAGACCATACCTCAAAAAGCAACAAAAATAGAGGAATGGGGTGGGGGTCAGTAAGTCATTCCCCAGCATGCTCCACTGTTGACTGTTCTGAAATGAGAGTGTACATGACATCATGCTCTGAGGATCGTAAAATCTTATAGTCACCAAATAACCCAATCTATGACCTAGAATTTGCCACCACTTGACACAGTGTTAATTTCTAATAAACACTGTGACAAATTTATTTTGCAAATTATATGTGTGTGTGTGTTAGAATGTTTTCATTATAGAAAACATTGATTGACAGCTGTTTTATTAGCTCTCTTCAGCAATATCTCCTTTCTAATCTACACCGAGCCTTAAGAAATGGAGGTGGTGGGGCCTCTCTGGCTTCATGAATGGCCTAGAGTTTGATTGGAGAACAGCCTGAGGCCTGCTCATGTTGGGGTCAAGAGATCTCAAGTTGCACCCTTGATAACTGCTGCCCCTTGTTCCTTTCATCTCACAAAACATGAGAGGTGAGCTGTAAGAGATAAAAGGAAAGACAGCAATACACCATGCGGGAAGATTTTGGAGGTATGCGAGGAAGAGTGTCTCCTGGAGGCTGTCAGCAGGGCTGGCTGCTTGGTGTCTTCACAGGAGGCAAGAAGCCAGGTCTCTGGTGAAGTGTCTGCCTGTCCTTCATGTCAGCAGATAACACTGCTGGTGTTATTATTCTTTTCTGGCAGCTCTCCACTGAAACACTGTGGAATGGGACACACCGCTTGAAGGCTGAACAACAGACAACAGCAGATTTCTCTTGGAGGAAGAGTGAGAGAGGATGTCTCATCCTGTCTTGTAAATTCAAGCACATAGCACATCAAGCTCTGTTAGATAACCTGATGGTGTGCATGCTCGCCTCTGTCTCCCATTCTCTGTGTTCATAAGCACCCCCACAGGTGGACCATTAAAAGGTATGTTCTCACAAAGACAGTTCTAACTTTAGAATATTGTCATCTCTTCTGGTACCTCGCACACCCTTACATCTCCTGTGCCATCAAGTAGAGAGAGCTTTTATACTGTCTTTTCTCTCAGGGAGGAATTAATCTCATAATGCACTCATACTGAGATGCCGCGAACTCGTTGTGTTCTGCCTCTCAAGCCCTCCACAATTATCACCATCCCATCCTAATGGTTGCTGCTGATGGAGGCTGACCATCCAACTCTCTCGATGGTCATGAACTCCCCACTAGCCATGCCTGACTGTCACTGTGGCCTAGGGCAGGGGACTCGATGTCTCCCAGCTAGAGTAAAGTGACAATAAGAAGACCTGTCTTTTAAGTCTGTTGTGCAAATTAAATAGTATAATGCACAGAAGTCTTCTGGCAAACTACACAACTCTTATGAATAAACAGTAACAAAGGGCATCATTATCAATCACACAGTGGCAACAGTAGTTTTCATGAATGTCGGGTTCCAGTAGAGGCACAAAGAAATTTTGTTAAAAGGCTCAGAGATTGAAATTTAATTCTACTTTCAAAATTCTTGTCCCCTGACATATGAAATTTCAAGTGAAAAACACTGGTCATTTTAAAGGCATTTGTTATTTATGAGGGAATTCAGACTTCGGGGAGGGAGGCAGTGCAGCTGAATGGTGACGTGAAAATGATCAATATGGAAGTGCACTACCTTCTGCCAGGAAAGGTCATTTGCTTGGCTCCCTTCAATCAATTCCATATGGCTTTAAGGGCCAACATTGCACCCGGCACAACACTGGGTAGCTGAGATACAAAGCTGAATTTGGGAGACTGGGAAATGGGTCAGTGGGTAAAGCACTTGCCACACATCAAGACAGCCGGAGTTCCCATCCTCATCCCCCACAGATCAGGTGGGCACGACCTCTGGTCTATAATTCCATCACCCAGGAGGCTGAAAGGAGAGAACCCCAGGATAAGCTGGCTAGCTAGACTAAGCAGAATCCACTAACTCTGGGTTCAGGTGAGAGACCCAGCCTCAGTAAATAAAGTGGAGAGCAATCAAAAAGACTCCCGAATCAACCACACACACACACACACACACACACACACACACACACACACACACACATTTTAAAAAGCTAAATCTGACAGAATCTCTGAACTTAATCACATATAAGTCCGCACTCAAAGTCAAATCATACCAGTGATAAAATGATTTACAAGTTGTAAATTCTTGAGCTCTGCCTTTTATTTCTCCAAATATACATGGTGCTTTATGCAGCCTTTGGTCCTACACTGTTCACTTATGATGTGGACCAAGCACCTGAGGTTGACCTCAGGTGGCCTCTGCTTATATGCCTATAAACTTAAGCTGCCTTCCCTTGAAGGGATTCCATGACCGATGACAAAATGATGATAAACGCAGATACCAAGTCATCCAAGGAAGTAGTTTTCTATGTAAGAAACAAAGGATGAAGACAGCAAACAGCAATCTTTCTTGCTCATGGAAAGCCTTGCAGGAAAGTGTTTAAATGAGCCTGAACCATCTTAGGTTAAAGGAGGAAACCCTGTGGGGTCATCCGCTGTGACCTCAGATCCAGCCCACGGTCTGAAGTAACAGCAACCATTAAGACTAAGTGATGCCCTTACAATCTTCTTAAAGTGCACTTGACATCTACTCTCATCCGATACAAGTGAAGGCAGAAACTGTGTCACCAGGGAACCTTGAATAGAAGTCTGCAGGGTAAAGTTCCTCCAAGTGAGCTATCCTCTAGAGATCTAACCTATTCTAAGAAGAAGCTGCTGGGGGGGGGGACTGTTGTTCAAGTTAGAAAGCAATATTACCAATCAGAGTTGAGTCTAAAGTGGCAGGAAACCATACATTTCTGTAGCAGGTATGGACAGAAAGTTATATTTTAAGTTTCTCTTCAAAACAGGGAAGCATTACTTGGCAGTGAAAGTGAGTACACCTCACCTCCATGTACATGTCTTGAAACTGAAATCCCATGACCAGAAACACCGACCCCTCATTCTCTTCCTTCTCCCCTTCTTCCTCCCTTTCCTTTGCAATGCTGGGGACAAAACCCAGGGTTTTGTGCATGCTAGGCAAGTGCTGTACTGCTGAGCCAAATCCCCAGTGCTACTCTGTTCTTTATGGTATTTTTTCTTTCTTTCTTTAAGACAAGGTCTCACTATGTAGCCTAGGCTAGTCTTGAACTTGGAATTCTCCTGCCTAACTCTGCGAATGGCTGAGATCACAGGCATCTACTAATAGACCTGTGTTTTATGCATTTTGGTCCTACATAGTTGTAGGAAGCACTTAGCCTCTAAAAGCCTCTTCCACCTCTTAAAGTGCGTAGAAAGAAAATATAGCTGCCTGGCTATCAAACATTTATCTCCAGGAAAGGTACACACCCCATTTCAAAAACAATTATTTAAACATGCTGAATCATATACTGTATAATAGTTGTTAAATATATTATGTTGTACATGTCAGCATACTCCTTATTATGCTTGCTACTTGTTATACAGTATATCTCTGAGTAAATAAATGATATAATTATCAATCCTTTATCTCACTCCTGGGAAACCCATTTTTCAAATGACATTATATTGTCATTCTAAAATATTCTACAGATATATGTAGTATTAGGCCAGAGTGAGTATGGCTATAATGTTTTAAAATATTCATTTATTTTAAATCAGAGAAAAGTTTATACCATGTGTCTTAATTTTTTCTAAATAATTTCATATATGTATAAATGGAATTAGTTAAACCTCTTAAAGCGACTTATAGAAAACTGAGTTTTAAAATCCTAGTTATAAGGAAGGATTCAATTTTATAATCAGGAAGAACAACGTTTGAAAGGGATAGCTACCAACAGTACAAGCAAAACAATACAAGGAAATCACTTTGACCCTCTGAGGATGTTCTCCTCTTAAACATACTTGGAATGCAAATATCCACTCTATAGGATTGGTGTAAGGTTAGATATAATGTCCCAAAACTACTCGACACATACCCAGTAAGCAACAAGGAACATTGTTGTCTTATGCTTGGGTCTGTCATATCCCTCCCTCAGGTCCCGCAGTCTCTGTGCACTCACTATGGGTCTGTGTGAATAAACCATTAGGAAGAAGAGGGACCACGCCATCCGTTCATTCATGCTGGTAATATTCTTAGTCCCTTTTCTACCAGCTTGCTCTTGCTGCCAGGAAGGCATTCAATTAATTATTAATTAATTAATAATTAGCTTATTATTTAATAATTTAATTCATTAATAATTAGCTCATTAAAAACTTCACACCCTGCTTTTGAAGGCAGTTACACCTTTCAAAGGATAATGAATGGAAGAAAGTGAATTACCAGGCTAGTTAAATACCTCATGCCATGTTACAGTGATCCAGAGCAGTCAATTTGGTTCAGTGATGGCTTGTAGAAGGCATTTTTTCACAAGTAGGCCACAACGTGCCTTACTCGCTGGTTGAAATGAAGAGCATCTGTGGATGGAAGACAATAGAAAGAGAGAAAAGACCAAACGAGTGCTCCTCAAGGAGCAGATTGAATCCTTTTGTCACACAACTTGAGAAGTAAAGTTGGGAAATCCAAGCATTTTTCAACTATGATGTTTTCCTTGTCTTTTCTGTTACGTGTGAGAAATTCATAAGGTAGAGATCATCTTCCATTCTCTTGGAATCCCATAGCAGGTCATGCAATCTGAAAGTGACATCCGAAAGATGTCCAGTTAACTTCTGTTTGCTGAATTTAACTCCAGAAACTCAGAATGGCCTACAAAAATTATATGCCAGAAAGCTGACAGGGTCCTGTCTGGACAAGACGAGTTCTGGGAATAAGAGGTAGTTTATTCTGTACATGCTCTGGGACTGTTTCATTTTACTGGCCTGCAGAGGAATAGACTGGCTGCAACGCCCCGCCTGATCTCTCCAACCACTAACAGGGATTATTAAGTGCGCTTGTACGAGAAAACTTGAATGCCTAAATGTCTAAAGGCATTAGAGGAAATACCTAAAATGTCTGAGATCACATACTCTCCAGTAATAAAATCTCACTGACTAGCTTCTTAAACGAAAACTATACCTATGGTCAAAGAAATTATTGACAAATAAAACTGACCCTAACTGCCAGATAATTGCATGTACACTCTCTTAATTCCTATAACAATCCTGAACGGTCGGAACAATGAAAACAAAGGACTCTGCAAGAGGTTAAGCAACCAGGAGCAAATTATGCCAACCCTGTCTTACTCCAAAGCTCCCTCAAAGTATGTAGTCTTACTGAAGTGTATTGTTGCTTTCGTTAATCTGGATACAAAAGGTTAGGTTAAAGATATATATGCTCCTGCTTTAGAATTCAGAAGTTGATAAACACAAGACTTTGTTCTTGGGATAAAAACTTCTCTGAGAAATGACAGTGCAGTGTTCAACAGTGGGACATCTCTATCACACCTCCTGAAGCTCAGGGTCTATTGCAGAAGAGGTGTCAGAAAGTAAGAGCCAAAGGAAGGGTAGGACTGCTTACAAGGCAAAACGTCCAGACACAAAATGATATTTATGACTTTGCAGTGTCTGATACTACCTACACAAGACCTTCATAATAAGAGGAAAAGATAATACACTGAAACAAAATAGAGACTAATGGAGAGGGGGAGGAGATATGACGGAGGGTGGGGAGGGACTTTTAATGGCTTGTTGTCTATAATTACAGAAGCTTTCAATAAAAGCATTTTTAAAAGTTTCCCTTAAAACAATATCCTAGCTTGTGGTTCAAGTGCTTAGATACTGAAGAAAATATTTTAACATATTTTTAGCAAAGTTTTAGACTATTGTATCTATTTTATGCTTCAGCTAGTCTGCCTTCTTTCCAAAACTGCATTTGTGATCTGATGCCTGACACTAGTTGACCTACACAAAAACACATGGGAACCCAGATTGAAGGAGCCAAAACCTGCCATTCAAATATGAAATGGAAAACAACACCCTTTTCTACTACAATGCAGATTTGCAGAATTTCTTCCAAGGAAATTGCATGTTACCTTTATAGATAATGACCAGAACCTCAAGTATCTCTCACACCCTCGGGTCTCTAAAAGTGACAGGCTATTCTGCAATGTGCAGTTTTATGGTTATCACAGGACATTAGCTAATTATTGGAAAATGGGGCCAGTATTGTATATCTTCCTGATAAATCTGATTGTTATTCATCAGGAAAAAGAACACCTATGAAGAAACGGAGTGACAGATGAAAAGATTTATATATCTGCAAGAAAGAAACCGGATGCAACCTGATGTCTCCTGACCTTGAATTTTTCATACATTTAAATGAAGACATATAATTTTAGTTGGTGAGCCATCATACTGGAAACAGACGCTGTGATTATCAATATGTAGGACATTTAATACAATCATAAGTTAAGACGAAAACAAAAAAGATAAAGTGGCTAGTGGTAGAAAACAATCTGTTCATTTGCACCAAAATAGTAAGCAAACTCATCATTTTATTGCCATTTTATCCTAGGAAAAGTACTCCTATAAGTGTAAAGAAAGCGAAAAAGGAACTGACAAATGGAAGCAATCAATAGTGTTGACATTAAGAACACTGATGCTTCACAAAAGTTACAATCACTACCCCTAACACACACACACACACACACACACACACACACACACACCCCTAAGGAGTCACTGGCAAGGTCTAGAAATGAAGAACAGTGGTAGAACACATCCCATGTCCCAGGTGCAAGGTCTTGTATGATCAAGCATGTTGTGTAATTATAAGGACTCATTAAAAAAGATAGACTCATGGGCTAATCAGAATTAACATTTTCCTTCCTCAGAGACTTCATCCTTCCTTGGAGACCCACTGAGTAATGACAAAGGTTGCTGGAGTTCAACAAAGATTTTCTCAAATCCCTTTTCTTCTCATTGTCTCTTATTATCATCATTTCCTCCAATATTTATGTATCACTTGTACAAAAAACTGTGTCAGGCACTAAAGAGGAAGAAATGATAACTCAGTAGGGAAAAACAAATAACAAAAGAAAGTATTTTTGAGATAACAACTACCCAGAAAAGTAATGATTGCTGTAAGGAGAAGCAGGGAAACACAAAGCTAACCCAAGACAAAGTTATTTTCGGAAACTCTGAGGAGCATCATGCTTAGCACAAAGTGCCCATTAATAAATATTGATGGACTGCAGAAAGAACCACTTTGCATCACTACATTTCCTGGGTACGAAGTCAGAGAGGCCCTCGTCTAGATTGATTTTGAACTGCTGGAGGCTGGCCTGAGTCCCCACAGGACTGATGATCTCAGAAATATTTCATATGCGTGTATAAATGTTAGTCCATCACTGCAGTAGATCAGATGGCTAATTCACATTTGCTTCTTAGCCAGCTAAGACTAAGAGCCATTTGAGTGGGCCTTTCAGTCTGTTTACAAACCCTACCAGGTTCCTCTTTGGTTCAAAATGTCAAGGTGGGGAAGCCACCATCCTGGTGTTTGTACAAAACATCAAGAAAGCTGCTGGATAATCACATGCAGGCTTCCCTATAGCAGCTGCCATTTCTCCAGAGGAGATAGTCTATGAAGGCTGGATCAGCAGATAAAATTTTTGCCTGGTCAACGTACTTTCATGTGGTGTAGGATAGATAACATATGCCTAGGTGTAATAAAAGGAGTTAAAACGAATATAAGAAATATGTAGCCAGAGGTATATTGAAGCATTGTGAGACTTGCAGAGCAAAGGGTTTCTAAGGACATCAGTAGCATGTCCCCAACACATCATGCTGTAACACCCATGTGAGCACTTTAGGAACAGATCTTTCCCACTGAAAGACCATGCTTGTAGGACGGGATGGACGAGAGGAGTTAGAGTTGAGGGAGAATTCTAAACACTGCTGTCTCGGCTACCCAGAGAATTCTGTAATTCAGGATCCTCTGAGGGAAGTGGGCTTTGAGGAAACAATTTTAGTCTTTTAAGGAAAATAATTGAGCAACACAGATGTAATAAGAAACAAGAATGAATTTTGATCAGCACCAAACAACTTCAAGGCATTTTTGTCAATTTGTATTAATACATATGTCTGATTTATTGACATATTTGGGGTAGAAGCCTAGCAAGAAATACTAAAACATAATTTGAGCACTAAAATTAATACTTTCTACAAAGCAAAGCACTAGAGCATCAAGATTAAAGGAGGGGACTGTGGGATAAAGCAGTATTGGTGCTGAGCCTCAGCTCCATTACCAATCAGCTGAAAAAATTAGATCACTTTGAATGGCAAGTTTTTCACCTATTACAAAAGAAATAACAGTTGTACTGCCTTCATAGAGATTTTGTCAGAACTAAAAAGATAATGTATGTTGAATGATAAGCTTGACATCTAGTGTGTAGGAAAGGCTCAATAAATGGAGGTTTTGCCATCACTTATGTATTGCTTAGTGTCTTTTTTAATGCGTTTCTCCCCAAAACGAATGTATACTATTGGCTTCATGAAAGCAAGAGATAGAGCTGAAACACTGACAGTGACCAATCGTCACTCTGGATCCTGTACACATTCCAAGGGAAGGGAACAAATCAGTCACGTAAATCTTTTAGGGGGGAACAGAGTCTCCTACTGACAGGTTGTTTGAGGCAGATCAAAGGGTATGTTGTTGCTGTTATAGTTGGCTACACCTGGATAACCCTTTCTTGCCAAGTTTTCATTCTGAATAATCTTGGCCTCATGATCTCCTGATTTGATTGTTCATTTGCTAGATATCACTTGTCCTGTTATGGTCCCTGTTTATATGGATGTTTGGACACAACATATATATTGACACAGCTTTAAACTTCTCTTCTATTTTTTTTGTGTTCTCCATTGATGGATTAATTCTAACTTAATCAATCAATATCACTAAGAAAATGACTTCAGAATCTACCTATTTAAATTTGAGCTCTTCCTCACTTCCATATACTGACTGTGCATCTTCCTATGGATCCACCAGAACTTTGTGCTGCAATCCTGAGCCCTGCCACTCCGTCCATTGTACTGCATCAAGTTCTTCTTTCTTTTAATGACATCACTGCCGGAGTGCAAAGCCATTTCCTGATTCTTCTCTGTATTCATCAGTTTTTAGGAACTATAATACAATGCCTGTAAGAATCAAGTTGTATAGTGAAAAGATTTGTTTTGGCTCACATTTTGAAGGTTTTAGTTCACAATCAGTTCCCCGTTTCTTTAGGAGTAGGCAATCCAGAAGTACATGGTGGGAGTATGTGACCATGTAACCCCCACGGCAACATGAACTGGAAAACAATGAGAGAATAAAGAAGAGCCCAGGGTCCCACACCACCTTAAGGGGCAGCCCACAAGAGTGCCCAAACAATACTCTCCATTGATCTCCAATACCCAATCATCAAATCTAGCCACATTATCTTTACTGTAATTCTTTCAGAAATCTGTTCTCTCCCATTTGTCCTGTCTTGATCTTTGTATTTCACACAATTTTTTGGTCGATCAATAATTATCAAAGTCATATGAAACACCAAACTGTATGATGAACCTGTTGGGAACCCAGTAATGTTCAAGGTAGACAAGGCTTTTATAAAATTTCCATTGTAGGCCCCAAACAGATCCTTAAAAATAAAAGATGAAAAAGCAAGATAACTTTCAAAAGAAACAGGAGTGATGAATAGCATAGATGACATGGAAAGTATGACTTGTGTGGTGAGAAGGAGAAGTGGGAGATGATGCAGGCTGCAACTGCAGGCATGGAGTTGGCTGCATGCAACTCAGGAAACTGTTCTGGGAAGAGGGAATGATAGGAGCAATGGTCTCTGATGAGGCCGCAGTGAGACTCACCTCGACTTGTTTAAGGAACTGAGAGGCTCAGTGAGTACAATAACGAGTGAGGGTGGGAAGGGAGTAGATCTGAGAGGCAAACACAGGTAAAGCCATATAGGGTCTTATATATCATGCTCCATTTCATTCTAAGTGTGAGAGTAAGTCATCGGTCAGTTTAAAGTGAAGTGGTATGTATTTACTTGCTTCTTGAAGATGACTTTGGCTACTATGGGGTAATGGGTTATTAGAGAAAGAAAATTGGCTATGGGGAAATGAACAAGAAGAATCTGAAGGGATCGGGTTGCACATGGTGGCTCACCGTGAGCTTGAGGGAGGAAAAGTAAAGCAAAGCTGACCAGGATTTTGGAGGAACTATGGGCATATTGCTAGCAATGTCACTACATGAACCTGCCAGTGTTCCCCCTCCTTCCAAGTGCCAGCCTGCAACACAAAGACAGCATAATTATCTTTCAGAGGATATCATTCTGCCTATAGAGCATTTTAATCTTTTTTATAGTTTATATTAGTTTATAATGACCCCCCACATATGTCAATTGTCTCCAAATCACTTATAGAGTTGAATTTGAAGTCCTGATAAGGGTGCAAAGCCCCCTGCTATCTAGCCTCACTTCCTTTTACAGATAGATACAAACTCCCAAGGAAACAAAAAAAAGAGAGAGAATGAGATCAAAAAAGTTCTGAGGAAACATCTCACCAATAGTGACATTCCCAGAAGTAGAGCTGGCTTTGATTTGTGAAGGACCAGCGTTCATAGCTAAGCTGCTCTTAAAACCCAGAAGTTTTAAGAGAACCAGAGTGCACCGGGCATGCCTGTGTTCTAATCCCCAAGTATCCCCTCTGGCCACAAATGCCTACATGAACCATCAATTGAAGTACCCCCTCACTTGAGCTTTAATGATCAAGTTAACTACATACAGGCAGAACTTGAGAAGAAAGTGTGCATCACACGGAGCATGTTCTTTCCTTTCCCCTCTGCCTGCAGCAAGCATCTCCTGGAAACTGAAAATTCCAAATCAGACTTTTTAAAAAATGTCACTGTTACTTACAATTCAGAGTGACAGAATGAGGCAGTGTGAGCACAGTCCCTTGCTTGAACTTGAGGTTGTGAAGAGATGAAACTGAAAGTTACCATGAGTCATTGTGCTCATCTGCCTTGATCCTGAAAGGAGTCTTGATTTTGTGACAGGGTCAGGAGTCTGCAGAGACGACCCCTCCCCTTCATTGGGAAGTGTCTAGCTAGAGCTACAACCTAGGGGCTAAAACTGATTGGTCAGATATAAACCAATCAGCTGTCTCTCTGACTCACCTCAGGAAAACTTAAATTAACTTCCCTAGAAGAAAGCCCTCCTCTTCCCCACATGGCAATCAAGTAGAAGGACCTCTGAATTTCCAGGCCCTAGGAAGGTAAGGCCTACCCCCACCCCAGCTAATGTCTGAGGTGGGGGCAGGCTCCAGACTTTTCTCCCTCATGAACCTCTCCTTCTCATGATGGGAGCCCTCTGTATCTTTTCTTCTTCTGTTTGTTTAGCTGAACAATATAAGTTCTGTTAAACTCTCTGACACATGTTTTCCCCACACTGGTGGCTGGAGAACTCTGTAACGCCCCATGTTCCCTTAAATAATAGTCTACCACTATATCTTAATATCTTGTCTATGATTTTAATTCTTTAACTTTATAGACAAGAATCCGGGTCCTCCTCAAATTTTTGGGTGCATTAAAATTTTGCTGGGCATTATATAAATTCTAATCCCCAGCTCACCCCATTACAATTTCAACTGTCTGTTTTTCAGTACTTGCTAAGTCTCAAGACCTCAAAGTAAGCAGTTAGATCCCTGTTGGTCTGCCACCCTGAAACACCCTGCCAGGCTTCTGAGAAACAATGTGGCTTCAAGAAATACAAGCTGTGGTAGTTTTGAATAGATGTCCCCCAAAAGAATCAATGGTTTATTATAATTGTGAATTATCTCCAGCTCTCTAACTGGAGGAGTTGTCACTTTGGCCTGGCCTCCTGGGGTCTAGCCCTGAGGTATTTCAAATTGGATGCAAAATCTAGGTATACATATGCAAAACAGCAGCCATAACCCAAGTCTGGCAGTTCTGCTATTTGTGAGTTACAGTGTTACAGTTGCTGGCTAGCTCTGGAGGTGCTGGGCCTCTGTCTCTGCTTGGATTTGTATAAGGAGGCCACCCTTTCCTTAACTTCCCCTTGATCTATTATTTCAATAAATACTTTCCTCCGCAAAATTGTGCCTGATTTGGAGATTCATCCAAGTGGCATGTGGCTAACTACAACACAAGCTCATCTCCTACCTGTGATATTAGTCACTGTTGGCCTTTTGTAAAAGGATACTGGAATAAGTCATTCTGTACAGACCACATAAAAACATGCTATTTATTTATGTTATACATAAGCCCTACATTTTCTCTTTTACAGAAAAAAACACATGTGTAGCTGTATGTCCAGTAATTTTACTCAAAAACATTCACTGAAAGTCTAATTCCATATAATAATAAGAGTGAAAACCCGTTCAGCTCCTAAAATAAATTAGCCATCAGACCTAGAGCTAGTTTGTTCCATGGAGAAAGAGGTTGGTAAGTCTTCAAATAAGAAAGATAAAAGTCCCTAAGGGATCCCAGGAAAAGCAGAGCTGGCTGTCTTCCAGGTTTGCTGGGTGAGGATGGTGAGGACTAGGAGAGACACTGCGACCTGATAAGGTTGTAATTATACCTTGAGGCTCATGTCGGAGCTGAAAACGGGAGCTTGAGTTTCTGTGGAGAAGGAAAATCCAGCTGGAAAAGCACAGGCATATGTTAGGGCTCACAGAGACCCAGCAGTGAATCATCTGTTTGGCAGGAGCAAATCCTGTGAAGGATTAGTGGGCCAAGGGCTAGAGTCTGCACTTAGTTCTGTAAGGAATGAGCAGGAATGGTGAGGAATGTCATTAACAGCCATTTCTGTGAGGTAATGCAGAACATCTCTGCCTTCTGGCCACCTCCACCTTCTCGCTGTTCAGAGAAGGGACTTCCACCCTTGACTTTGGTCAATAGCCCAGTGAAAGGATGGTTTTGACCATGAAATTCCAGTTGTTTTAGTTTTCACAACATTTAAAATATATTTCTGCCCCATCCCAACCATGGAAAATAAAGGGGAAAATCTTTTCTTTCTTTTTTTTTTTTAAGGAGAAACTTTGCACGTACACCATTTTCCTCATCCTTGCTTCCATTCTACTGAGGGCCTTCCTCAGTGGGGTTGATGGTTTTCATCGTGGGGTTGTGGGTTATGAGTTGTGAGAGCAGCAGTCAGTCATTGGGGGAGGGGGACGAACAATGCCTCTGGATATTCCCTCCCACCTTGTGGCTATTACAATCTTTCTGCCCCCTCTTCTGCAAAATTTCCTGAGGCTTTCTGGGTGTGATTTAAGTCCACTTTAGTGTTGAGCTCTCAGCAACATCTGGGTTTCTGCCTTGGTAGGTTTTGGGAATCCTCATAGTCTGTCTCTCTCACCCTGACACAGGCTGTCAGGCTCACCTTGGAAGCAGCACTCTTGCTCCTGTCAACAATTCCTCAGTGGTTTCACCTGGGCCTGAACTGATACTTGAGGGGTGGCTCTGCTCATTATAGGGAGTCTCCTATCTTTTCTTGAATTGTTGATGGATTCTCATTGTCCTCAGTTTTTGCTGCCTTCAGTAAAAGAAAAAACAATTCTCCAATGGAGAGTGAGATGCACATAGGTTAAAGGGGATACATAGAGTTAAGTAAGGAAGATTTTCATGGGAGCTGCCTCTCTTGTGGGAGCTTCCTGTTGGAGTCTGTGATCTCAGTCTCCACAGGATTCTGACTTGGTTCCCAGTTCCAGCTGTGGGTTCCTTTCTACTGATCTGGTCTCTTAGGAGAACCAGTGGTTACTCACTTGAGCTGTGTGCCACTATTGCACAGGTGTGTACCTCGAGTCAGGCTGGTTGATGTTGTGCATCAGTGTCCCTTCTTGCTCACAATGTTGGCCTCCCTCACAGCTCATGTAGTGCTTTTCAGCAATATATGGGCCAAACTACCTGATAACTGGCTTCCCTTCAGATTTTATCCAGTTTTCTCCATGTTCTGTGTTGTTGGAATGTGGCGTATTCAGTAATAAGGCCTTATCTTTTACCTAATCAAGTGAGTTGAGAGAAGTCTGTCTTGTTTGGGGGACCTTGTAGGTCTCTCTGACCAACAGAGCTCACTGTGGGCTCTGATTATTGGTACTGGGAGTTATAAGCAGAAACAAGTGTTTTAAGCTTCATTCCATGCTCTCCAGGGCCCTTCTTTCCAAATGATCCCTCGGGGCTCCTATTGAAGGTTGTATCTTTTAGTCTGCTGCCCAGGAGGAAGGCTTCTATGGTCCTAGTTCATTTTGGCTTTAGTTCTGTGTGTATCTCTACCTTTGCCCTCCCATCCCCCTTCTGCCCTATTACCTGTCCCTCAGGTTGCCTTGTCATATATGCCTACAGCTCAAGCTGTTCCAGGTTAGGAACCACACATGAGGGAGAACAGGCAGCATTTTGCCTTTCCATGCTTGTGTGAATTCACGTAGTATGATCTGTTCCAAGTCCATTCAGGGAATTTGTATGGCCATTTGGCAAGTGAAAGAACATTTAATGCACATTAGTGACATTCACCTATGTTCAAAGTAAACATTTTATATGTATTGTGATGTGTGTATGTTCATTCATTTATTCAACAAATATTTGTTGATGGTTCTCCATGGACCAGGGTGCATTGCTCGAGGGTGCACTGAGGATTAGCAGTAAGCACAAACCAGTCAAAGCTGTCTTCGCAGAGTTTACATGATGAACAATAAGTGGATAAACACCTTAAATGTCAGGTAAGGATAAGTAGTGGGAGAAACTGAAGTCAGGTGAGGAGGATGATAATTCCATGCTTGAGGGAAGGGCCACTAAATAGCACAGGGGCAAGGAAACAAGGAAAGAAGTGGTCATTCCGGCTAAAAAGCTTTGCTCAAGCAGGTGAAGAAGAAGACATTAAGGAAAGACATTTTTTTACTCATCAATCAATGCTAATGCCAATGGATGGAGTAATAGATCTCGATTACTAAATGGCTAGTGACCACCACTCTGCTAAAATTAATTTCATTTATGAATAAACCTTATGAATTTGATACTTTTATATGCAGGGGAATGAAGGGATCAAAAACCAGGGAGCAGGAAGGACAGGGAGGAGAAAGAAAGACCATAGAAAGGAGAGGAAAGAAAAAAGGAGGATAGAGGCTGTTGAATAAAGGAGAAAGAGAGGGGGACCAAGACCCAGAGAAGTACTTGTCTTGGCCATGTCATCCTCCACATACGTATGGATGTGCGGGGCTTTGAGTGAAGACAGTCTGACTCCAGAGCACTCTGAACCCATACAGTGGACTGGGGCACAGATAGAAATAAGTAATGTTCCTGCCTTGAAATTGCTCAGTCGACAAGAGAGACAGACACATAAGCAACTAGAATCGAGGTACAAGGGCTACAATAAAGGCGACTCGGAGGAAATGGTGGCTAAGTGGGGTGAGGGGTCAGAAAGAAAACAAGCTCACTCACTTGTGTTCACATAATTTATTGTTCGGCCCAGGTCTGGTTAGCCACACTGACCCGCAGTGAGCAGAGCTTCTTTCCACGGATTTCCTGTCTGTCTTCCCCAGTTGTGGTGTGGCCTCATGGACCACAGCAGCAGTTCTGACACAGGAGCTGCACATTGAAGAAGGAACTAGGAACTCCCCTAACTACCCTCATTAAAGGGTAAGGAACCCAGCAGCAGTGTGAATAAAGATGAAATGACTGTACCATGTTACAATTGATAAAGGAAAAGGGGGCTGGAGAGATGGCTCAGCGGTTAAGGCACTTGCCTCCAGTGCCTAAGGCCCCTGGTTCAATTCCCCAGGACTCACATAAGCCAGACCCACAAGGGGGTGGCCCTGGTGCGCCCTCTCTGTCTCTCTCTCTCTGTCTGTCTCTGTCTCTCTCTCTGTCTCTGCTTGAAATTGAATAAATAAAAAATTTAGAAAAAAAGAAAAGGATGCTGCAGTGCCTTCCTCCAAAACAACCAAGCATAACTCTAGTGCTCCCAGTAGACTTTCTCCTGGTGCATAATGACATCACTGCAAGTGTAACCACTTACTCGGTTAGTCACTTCTTTGTTCTTCTTGTTCTGCAGTTATTGAGGAATTGGAAATAATGGCACAGTTTCCAGAGGTTAAAATGCCAAGCTGTGGGAATGACCTATCAGAACAAACTGAGCCAACAGAATATGGGAATGAACTCTAGGAAATAACTGTAGGAGTATTTTTTAATTAATTTATTTATTTGCAAACATAGAGAGATAAAGAGAAAGAGGAGAGAGAGAGAGAGAGAGAGAGAGAGAGAGAGAGAGAGAGAGAGAGAGAAAGAGAGAGAGAGAGATCGTGGGTACCAGGGCTTCCAGCCACCATAATCAAACTCCAGATGCATGTGCCGCTGTGCATCTGGCTTTATGTGGGTACTGGGGAATCAAACCTGGATTGTCAGGCTTTGCAGGCAAGTGCCTGTACCACTGATTGATCTCTCCAATCCCTGTAGGAATATTTCTTATGGACCTTACAAATAATTTTCTGAGAATATTGATGTGAGATACTTTATCTACTAAATTCCTTACTTGTAACTTGCCCTAAAGTTAATCTTACAACTATGTAATCCACCCCATTGAAGTAGTATAACAAGGTTCCCTTGGCCTTGGTGTTCCTTTGCCCTGAACAGCACGGATGATTAGTATCAATGTTTAGAGATGCTGGCTGATCTTAAGCTATGCTCTTTGCCTAATTTCCTCGATGGTCTGAGTAGACTCTTGACCCGGATCAAGTGTGTATACATGAGAAGTGCTGAGCATAGCATTGGAGACATCATCATTAAAGAATTGCCCACAGAACTGCCCCAGATCTGTTGATGACAATAGGTGGGCTTAGAGTGATTACATTTGGGAATGGTGTGTGTGTGTGTGAGTGTGTGTGTGTGTGTGTGTGTGTGTGTGTGTGTGTGTGCGCGCGTGTGTGTGTGTGTGTGTGTGTGTATCTTCTGGATCAGCAGAGTACAACAGATCATGCCCATAAATCCCTTTCTTTTAACAGTTGTTTAAGGATTCAAAGTCAGAAGTTCCTTCCCCTTTACCCATGCAATGTTCAAGTAGTTCACTTATTGTTCTATTTCGACTGTCCCCCACAAACCCCCATGAATGCCTGTGACCGAAGCTGCAGCTCAGAGCATCAGAGCAGCAGTAGCAGCAGATCCAGTGGTTCATCCTGGGTTTCAAGGACCCAAAGGTCAGCTCTCTTTGCCTTCTCTCAGGCTCTGTGATAACTAGCAGCTAGCCCGCTCTTGGGTACCCCAGGGGTTAGTGCTTTTTTCCCCAGGCTTTGCTTCTAGAAGCAGCTAGCTGACTCTTGGATAAATGACTCCAAGGGTTAATTTCTACACGTCCAGAGCTGTGCCTCTCAGTTGGACACCCAGCTTAGTCACTTTCGTTTGAGTATCCTTAAAAGATTCAAGAAGAATGTAGAGTTAGAAAGTCCATGTCCAGTTGTATAACTCTAAACTCCACCAGACAATGAATTGCCACCACTATTTTCTCATATTCTGCTGAAAGGCATAAGAGAAAATCTAAGGTCAGATATTTTTAAAATGTTTATTGACAACCTCCATACATGAAAATATACCATGCTCACAACCCCCCTCCCTATCGCCCTCCGCTGAATGCTTCTTTCCAGCTGATCTCTCTTCTGTTCTCATGTCATCATTTTCCCCTCCGATTTCACAGATCTTGTGTAGGTAGCAACAGCCTCTGGGAGGTCATGAGTGTCATGGACATTTTGTATGATCGGATCTTTTTTTTTTTATAACCACAATCATTCTTTACTACAAGATAACAGAAATTCGATGTGAGATGCATGCAAATATTTATTAGCCTTGAATTAGTACAAGATCACATCAACTGTAAAAACCAGATGAAATCCTAGATTTGGACAAATACATTATAAACCAAAATATTTGCCTACCCATTTTTTGTCAAATAAGCCTTTCCATTGTGACAAGGAGCAAAAAACCAATAATAACAAGACAGAGCCTGAGCCTCCTGCTTACCCTTGTGAATAACATCTCCACCCGGACACATGACTTTCCCTGTCAGCATGCAAACTCAACACTCAGAAGTAAAAGTGCTGTCCACTAACTCCCCCACACCCACTTCTGGTGCAGCTGGAGGATGGCTAGTGAAGCAAGGACTTGTATAAATGTCTTGTCTTGAAATCTCAGCCTGGGAAAGAACAGCTCGTAACAAAGCTCTTGGCTAGTTCTCAGTAAACAGCCTCCAAGGGCTTCATGCCACTCTGAGATACCTGAAATTTGCAAGGTTTTCACAGGTGAAACCCAAGCTTTCACAAAAACTGTGACAGCACAGAATATTTAAAAAATAACATAGCTGAAGTTCATGTAACAATCCAGAGATCAATGGCCAAAGAAGAAATTTAATAAATGAGTCCATCCCCTGCTAGCCTTGAGTTATTAATGAATCATTGAAGATTTTTTCAGTTTTACATTTTTACATGTATTCAATCAATAAAATCTAAATTAAAAGAAAGAAGTCAAAGAGATATTGTGTTACAGCCATGAAAATAAATAATTTCTCTCACTTATCAGTCTTATCTTTTAGATGCTAAATTTAACTTGAAAACATTAATGTTACAACTGGTATTCTAGACTATACCATCCTGTAATTTTTTATTCCTTCTCTATTAAAAAACCAAAGGCAGGTCTAGAAATGAGAATAAATATTGTATTAAATATTGAATTCAATATCCATAGTTGTTACAATAATGAACCAGAACAATCCATTAGGCAACAATCCATTAAGTAAAAGATTGTCGTAAGTGGTCTGTAATGTGCATGGCTCGTAGTCTGGAAAAAATAAGTCTAGCAAATAAATGAGATTTTACAGATCTCTCTCAACTACAAACAAGATTGGTGTTCTGTGAACTATTCCTTTAAGTTTCTGCGTAGGTATTATTTAGGAACTGAAAAGTCCTAATGAATATTTCAACTCTCTGACGAGCATTTATTCGAATCCCGTCAATCTCTTTTATTGCTATAGTCATTTCCCCTAATCGAAACATTCCCTCCAAGATGGGGGAGAAAAGCTCCTACAACTGACCAGACTCAGGAAGCTCAGAAAGTCACAAGACTCACAAGCCCACCCCCAAGGTTATAAAAGCAGGAGCCACTGCTGGGAGGAGGAGACTCGCCCACTGGCAGAGTGAGAGCAAGGCCTGCAGGGAGCTCCAGGGATGCAGCTTTCCTGAGTGCTCACCAGCGCTTTCCACCTGCCTCTGAGGCAACCATACTCCTCACTGTTCACTAAGCCACACGGGAGGAATCATTTCTTTGGTCTGTTGTTGGTGATCTCCTTGGGAATGGGTGTTTCTTACTGTCTCCCGGGAAGAGTCCCAGCAGCTCTGCAAGGGGAAATCAGGCCTCTGTTGATGATCACTTATGTGATTAAGAGGACTCCTCATCATTGACACCGGCTCCTTTATGTGTAAGTTCTTTAGTGATAGCGGTTTTGTTGTTTTACTGCAGAAGTCATTGTAAAGTCTCTTTCATACTTCTTTCACTATTTAAACACCCCACTCTGGAGTCTAAGAAGGCCCTAATTACCCCACAGTGAACACCAAGGACCCTACTGAGGAGGGCAGTCAGGGAAATGGAGACCTGGCGTGAAGGGATACAAGACCTGTGTGAAATATCACATTGATATAAATTAAATATAAAAAGATCCATTTTATATATATATATATATATATATATGTGCTAATAAAAATAATTTTTTGTAAAAAAAAAGCAAGATGAGATTTTGGCCAGTTTGTTTAAAGAAAATAATAAGCTCTCCTCATTGTACTTTCAATATATTCTCCTAAAAATCAGGCAAAGCATGCAAGGTAATAGGTCAAATTTGTCTTGCAAAAAAAAAAAAAACAAGGTAAGATTTTTCTTTTTTTTCTTTTCTTTTTCTTGGTATAGTGGGATTCATATTTATATGTTTTCTTTTAGATTTATAAATATGGATATTAATTAAACTCTATTTGCTGAGTTGGCCAAATGAGAGTCCCCTTATAGTGAATATCAGGTATTGACGAATCAATGATTATCAGCCAAATAATAAATTCATTTTTATAATGTGAGCAACAAGCACTTAAAATCTTGTACAGAAGTATTTAGGAAGAGAGCATATGCTATAGATAATAAAAGGCTTTTAAAAGCCTGAGCGGGGAGCCAGGCTTGGTGGCGCACACTTGTAGTCCCAGAACTCAGCACTGAGGTAGGAGGAACACTGAGTTCGAGGCCAGCCTGGCTGGGATGACAGAGTGACTTCCAGGTCAGCTTGGGTTAGAGTGAGACCCAACCTGAGAAACACAAAATAAAATGACTGATAACTCTGTGGTTCACTACACACATTCTAACCAACGGCCTGTGTCCCAATCTTTCTTTCTTTCTTTCCTTATGTATTTATTTTGGTGTGTTTTTTGAGGGAGAGTCTCACTCTAGCTCAGGCTGACCTGGACCCAATTATGTAGTCTCAGGTGGACTCAAACTCACAGCAGTCCTCCTACGTCTGCCTCCTGAGTGCTGGGATTGAGGGTCTGCCCCACCATGCGCAGCTCCAATCTTGACTCTACTGCTCAGTAGCCATGTGACTTTGGACAAATCACTCACTTCCCTGTGCCCCTATGCCTTCTATAAACTCAACACAGCATCCACCTTAGAGAAAGTTTTGTTGTTGTTGTTGTTGTTTTAGCATTGCTTTTCAGATTCAAAATCAGTGGTGACATATCAAACAAGGTTAACAGATTTTAGGACTTTGCTCATTTTTTTATTCAGAGTAAACATATGATGAACTAATGGTGTCTTTTTACCTCAAATTACTTGAATAGATATTTCTCCAAAGATGTGCAAATGGCTGAGAAGATGTTTGAATATTACCAATACTTATGGAAATGCAAATCAAAACTATAATGAGATATCACCTAATCCCTTTTAGGATTACAAAAAAAAAGAAGAAAAGAACAAGTGTGAGATGAGCTAGGATACAGAAAAATCACAACTTCTCCACACTTGTTTTGAGCACTAAGTGATATTGCCACCATGGCAAATGGTATGAAAACAGAATTACCACATGTTCCAGTACTTCTGTTATACGAAGAACTGAAATCTCAGACAGATATTTATGCACCAATGTTCACCACAGAACTAAAGTATTACAATAGCTAAAAAGTAGTATCCATCAGTTAATGAGCAGATAAATAGAATTTGGTACACATACTCACTTCTACAATTCAACAAATGCCTTCTGAACACCTACAATTTCTAAGCATGGTTGCTAACAGTTCATTAGTGAACAAGACTGCCTTGCCCTTCTGGGACTTACCTCTAATGACATCGGTGGTGGCAATAACAAATAACCTCTAGTTCTAGCTGGATGTGTGTGTCTGGGACATCACACAAGTCCCAGAAGATTCCCAAGTCTTGTTTTCCTTATCTGTAAAATGCAGGGAATGTAGTAGAGGAACAAAATAACACGTTTCCTTTTTATATTCCAAAATATTTGAAAATTACTTAAAGAGGATATAAGAAACCACCAGAGGGCAAAATGACAATATATACATTTTATTCCAATAGTAGATTTATTTTAATAACTGGCTTTAAAAAAACATCAAACATACTGTGAGGAATAAAACTCCCTCTTCCTTTCACCACAATCTGCACCAGGCTCCAAAATAGCTTTAAACATTTGAATCTACTCATCTATAAACCTGTGCTTGTATTTGTGTCAACATTTGCACAAACTCGCCTACTCTTGAACAAACATTGCATTTGCTCCTACATTTTCCTTTTCTCATATATATATATATATATATCAAGATGCTCAATATCATGTGTTATTAGAGAAAACCCCTTAAAACCAGATGACACACCCCTTTATGCATTAGATATTCTCCCCAACCATGGCTCTTACATATTTTGATAACATGAAATTTGAGACACAGGAATATCACCTTTATGCATCATGAAAACATAAGCAAACAGCAGATATTTATTATCACTGGGTGTAGGGAAAGAAGGAAACAGGATACTTAACCACATGTGCTTAGTTTTATAAGTAACACATTTGTGAGGTCATGTTTTTATGAGGAATAATTGTGCAGAAATCAGAATACCTCATCAGTAATGAAATTTCATCATTAAATATATCCACCAACAGTAGGACTCTCTCCCAAGCCACAAAACAGCAGTTGAAATATTCAACCTTGAAGTAGCTCTTTACTCTTGTGTGTCATGATCTAATTAACATGCATCTGGAATTGTTTTACTTTCCTGGGAGTGGGGTCCTGTGCTCACTCTTTTCTTCAATTTAAATTTTTCCTCTATTTATTGGACAAATTTAAGAATAGAATGTGACTGTTTGATATTCATATATGTAGTAAAATAATTACTATAGCTTTGTGGTTTAAAATGTCCACCATATCATAGTTACCTTTATTTTTGGCTGAGAACAATTTAAAATCTACCCTCAAATTTCTTTTTTCTTTTTTGAGATAGGGTTTTACTCTAGCTCAGGCTGACCTGAAACTCACTCTGAAGTCCCAGGCTGGCCTTGAACTCAGTGATTCTCCAACCTCTGCCTCCCAAGTGCTGGGATTAAAGGCGTGTGCCACCACACCAGGCTCTTCTCTCGAGTTTCTAGAACGCAATGCAACATTCTACTACACATTACACATGCAGCCATAGTTCTATCCTGTACAGCTGCTACATTGGCTTACATTTCCCAGAATCCTTTCCTCCTTCCCCTGGTAACCATTCATCATTTCCCATCTTTAAATGTTGAAGATGTTGAGGTTTTTATATTTTATAGATTATAAAGGAGGATTTCTCTTTGTGTCTGACTTCAGTTCCATGCATGTTGTTACTTTTCTAGTGGTCTTTCTCCTCTCTTTCCAGGGGGCTGACTGTACTTCCTTTGGGTATATATAGATAATCAGAACACAACTTTCTGGGTAGACACTGCTTCTAATGAATATCAGCTTCCCTCAAAAATCAGCATGTACTGTTCGTTTTCCACTTGCAACTTTTTGGGAGTTTTAAAGCATATGAAAAAAATCTTTAATTATTTTATTTTCAAAAGTAGGAGTCTAATTCCATTGCCCTGGTTTCCAGCCCTTCGGATGCACAGGAAGTGACGTGTGATTTGGGAGGATACTGCAGAAATGTTGACTCCCAAGATGCCCTCCGAATCTTGCCTCCCTGTTTTGAGAAGGCCCATGACACACACAGAAGCCACATGAGGGTGCTCTGATTGAGATCTTTAGAGAATGTCCCCTTCTGCAGCTGCTGTCGATGAGTAGATATGTGAGTGAGTTTGCTTTCGGATACCAGCATTGTGCCTCTGTGCACCTTAGCTGAAGCCGTGTGGAGCACAGCTCAGCTGTGTCTCTCAAGACCTTTCCACACCAGATCTGTGAGCAACTAAGATGCTATTGAAGGTGTTTTAAGCTGTGAAGTTTGATGTTCTGTTTTGATTCTTTTAGTGCTTAGGACTGTGCCTTGGAAACAGAGGCAGGCTTCTTATGTAGTGGTCTTCTCACCAGTGACAGAAAAGAAATCCACCGGCCAGCTTCGTCAGCATTCTCCTAGGCAGCCTGCCTATCAATGAAAGCCTTTTCCTGCCCTACACACAAACAGAACGGCGGCTCTGTCATGGATGGTAACTCTGCAGTGACCTCAGCAAGCTGCCTGCAAGGAGGAACTATGTCAGCCATCTCTCAGCTGAGTGACAAGTTGCGAAGTGTACCTTCTGAGCGGTGCCTGGAGCACAGTAAGCACCCAAGTCCACTGCTGAGTCATCAAAGGCGTCACCCTCACCTTTGGCACCAGTGGCTTTGTTGTCACTGGAAACCAGCTCAAGATCTCTGATTTCTTATTTTTTTAACATCCTCTCTTCTCTTGTTCAAATTACTGGAAATTAAGAACCTTCAGTGATATTGCTAAATTCTTACTCTAAAACCAAATACCAATTTACCAAGTATTAGAAAAGCTTTTGTTATTTATTTGATATCTACAATGAAAATACTTGCCGAAATTATTCCAGGCTCATTACCAATAAAGGATTTGGCCTGATTTTCCCTGGTGTCATCATCAGCCTTGACTATGTCAGAGGCCATAGAAGCAGAATGCACCCAGCAAGCAGTTCTCAGTTCCCTGCGAAACCTGCCTGTCTGGCGATGCTGACTTCCCTACCAAAGCCAACGCACGTTTGCCAGCACCGTGACCCTGGGAGCACCTACCAGTGCCAAGGCAGACCTCACTTCAGCAAGGCCACTGAGGGCTAAAGGAAAGGTCTCTGTCACCGTGTGTTGTACATTATCACTGCCCACTGTCCTGAACAGCAACTTCTGTTAGCAAATATTGTCTCCAAAGGGCTTCATTGTGAACCAGGCCAGGGAACAGATTTCATAATGTCCAACTTACTCCCCATCTCTCTCTGCCAGGGCTCAAGTTAGAAGATGCTGTTCTGCGAGACACTTTCTTTCTTTCTTTCTTTCTTTCTTTCTTTCTTTCTTTCTTTCTTTCTTTTTTTTTTTGACACTCTTAAGAGAATGAAAAGATAAGCCAGACTGAGATATTTATAAAACACACATCTAATAAAAGACATATCTAAATCATGCAAAGAACTCCTTTAAAAACCATTTTATTGAGATATAATTGATGTACCATATAATTCCATTATTTCAGGTTGATAGTTTGAGATAGATTACTGTTGTAGTCAGCCACACACTGCTGGGATGAGCCTCTGAACCAGGTAGTTTATGGAAGGAAGAAGAGATTTATTTGAAGCTTAAAGATCCATACAAAGACAGAAAAACCACCACCGTAAACACTAGAGTAAGTAAAGTGGACTTTTCTATATTGTTGACAACTAGATGCTTCAGCTTCACTGAAACATGTAGCCAAGCTGGGATATTCTTGGATTTAAAAGAATCACTATTAATAACTACATTGGGGGCATAAAATGGTCACTGAGCCTGTGAGACTCAAAGCATGGCCATCCCAACTAAAGTAGCCGATGTCCCATCAACGCCATGACAGCTGAGGGGTAAATGAAGCAGTGGGCGGAGCAGCTCCGGAGTTCACGGGAAAGGACGCACAAAGATGCCTCTGCAGCACCTCCCGCTCGCCCTTGGCCCTGACCCTGACCCTGACCCTGACCCTGACCCTGACCCCGACCCCGAACCCGCCGCGGCCGGCACAGGATGGACCCTCTCGGCTCCCTCGCTCAAGCCGCCGAGTTACCGCCGCAGTAGCGAGTCCCTGTGCGCAGGCGCAGGCTTCTTCCCGCGGCCCTGGCTGCTGCGCCTGCGCCTCCCAGCTCCGCTTCCCATTGGTCGGTCACGGCTGCGCACGCCCCAAACCACCCGGCAGACGTCCGACCAAACTGGAGCGCAAGCCTGCCAACGCGCCTGCGCGGCCCTCGTGCCCCGGAAGCAGTTCTTTGGCCCTGTGACACGTAGCGACGGGGCCAGCGCCGGCCCGAAACTGAGAGAGGGTTTCTGGGCCGCCGCCGCCGCTCGGGTGAGTGTCCTCTCGGGGTCCCGGCGGGCTGCCACGACCCTCCCCCAGGGCGGGAGACCCCACCCCCGCCGAGGAGTGCCAGCTTCGGGGTAAGACCCTCCCCCAGGGCGGGAGACCCCACCCCCGCCGAGGAGTGCCAGCTTCGGGGTGCGACCTTCCCCCGGGGCAGGAGACCCCATCCCCGCCGAGGAGTGCCAGCTGGGATACGACCCTCCCCAGGGCCGGAGCTGTGCACTTCGGGGTGCGACCCTCCCCAGGGCCGGAGCCCCCCCTCCCCCAGCTAAGGTGCACCAGCACCACCAACCTGGGATCGTAGCGCCTTGCACGCAGTATTGGTATTTCTCTTCTGTTGCAGACATTTGCGATGTCAGGCTTTGATAACTTAAACACGGATTTCTACCAGACAAGTTACAGCATCGATGACCAGTCTCAACAGGCCTATGACTATGGAGGAAGCGGAGGACCCTACAGCAAGTAACTTTTCATCTCTGGCAATTTCTTCTGTGCATTTTAGGGAAGCATGTAATCACAATGTTTAGTTTTGCCTAAAAATGCGTGAGCATGTCATTCTTCACAAATGATTATGCATAATTAATCTTGGTTTAGAGAGATCTGTGACTGGTTAACTCTGAAGGGATTACTCTATTTAAAACTGATGTCTTCTACACAATCTTTAGGTGGATAATAAGAGAAAGTGTAGGTTGTTAAAGCAGTAGCAGGATTTCCAAATGTTTGGCTGGAAGCTAAAAGACAAGGCTGTTTATCCAATCCAGTTTAAAATTAAGATCTGTTGACAGATTGTCTAGTAGTTAAATCAGTACAGCTTTCAAACTTTCTCAGCTGAATTTGAAAGAGCACAGTAATACTTGTTAACCATGTAAGCATCGGGCGGTTTTCAAATGCAATTGATAACCTACTTTCTTCTCATACTGAAGCCTTGTGTTCAGTATCACAGAAGTTACCACTTAACGGTTGAAGAGGAAAATTCAAAGCCTTTATGTTCTAGTAGCTGGTGTTTGTGGCAAAAATACGCTAACTGAAAGCTTTCAATCAGTCTCTTCTAGGACATAATATTCTTAGTTTCTTTTTTTCTTTCATCTTGTTTCATTTTTTTCTGATTATATATATATATATATATATATATATATATATATATGTTAAATAGCTTTATCATGAATAAGTTTATACATTATATGAGCAAATCTTGTGAATGTGTCCCCATTTCCCTCCTCTCTGACCCCTACCCACTTGGGGTACTTACCTCAGAGATTAATATTACTGGCCTTCTATCAAATAGAAGAGTTTCCTGTCTTGCCTCTTTTAGAAGGTCCTGGATCCCTTTGATAAACTTATGAAAAAACTATGTGTCTGCTTCTCAGCAATGCTTGCATATACGCACTTAACTATAACTTCCTAGAACTCATATGTTCTCTTGTTCATCGGTGGTCATTGAATCCCTTAATACAAATCATGAAGACTGTCCCAGGATGAGAGTAACAGAGACTGTGTATCTAGTCAGTCTCTGAGAGGCAATTCTTGAATGTGTTAAAATTGCCAAAGATGGTTTTTAAAATACAAAGATTAAGACTATTCTTTGTATAACCCATAGAAATCTGCTTAATTTGAGATAAATTTTGTCCCTCACTTAACCTTTGAACACAGGGAATGCATCTATAAAAATACCCTCTATGAATTGTTTTTGTCTGTTAAGTTTTTAGTTTTATTTAGTCTTATAAAAATGAGAATTTATCTCTTTGGATTAATTGGACTGAATTGGAAAACTCATACTGAGAGATTTCCGTTCATTTTTCAGTTAAAATATGTATAATGATCACTCTGCATTTAAGGACAAATGAATGTAAGCTTGACCATTATCTGTCTGGAAACTCCTTGCTTAGAATAAGAACAGGACTTTGGGGAGGCTGAGTCTATATGTCAGCCTATTTTTAACCAAATAATCTTCATTGTAAATGGAAGTATTTAGATTGTAACTTCTCAGGTTTATCTCCTCCTGCTTTTCTATCCTGTCCATGTTGGTGTAAACTTGTTCTCTTATTACACATAAGTGTCTAATTTTGCTTTTCCACACAGCTTTTATGTAGGTACTCTGTTGCTGCATCTTCTCAGAATTCCATTCTAACCTAACCATGTGCCGCTAAGCATTGCATCAGTACTTGTGAAGTTTATTTTGGGTAATTGCATAACTATTACTGCCAGCTATGGTATATGAGTTTATGGATGAAGATTGGGAAAACAAAAGATATAATATATTGCCAATAATAAGGGTGGGCTTCTGAGCTTTATAACAAATTAGATTCTTTTGCCTTTAAAATTAAACCTGCAAATAGTTCTTCCTCCTAACTATATTTTAAATGTACATCTTGGCTTGCCAATTATTATTATTATTATTATTATTATTATTATTGCTTTGCTAACTTGTTTAAAAAAAGATCAACCAATAACTTTTAACTAGCTTTCTGTTCATGAAAAATCTAGGTTCAGATAGCTTAGTGCCTGGACTTTGTTCAGGTGCCTTGGCTTTCTGCGTTTTGTGGTTTACTTTTACAGGTGCTTAAAAGTGTCTTACTGGATAGATCCCTCGTTTTCATATCCGTTTCTGAAACAGTACTATCAGTCATTTATTTATGATTTCTTTTGCAAGCAGAGAGGGATAGAGAAGAGAGACAGATAACGGGTGGCCTCCAGCCACTGCAAATGGACTCCAGATACATGTGCCACTTTTTTATCTGGCTTTATGTGGGTACTGGGGAATTGAACTTGGGTCCTTTGGCTGTGAAAGCAAGCACCTTAACCTCTGAGCCATCTCTCTCTAGCACCTATTTTTTAATATTTGGGAACATGTTACATTTTTGCTTTGACTTATGTATCCTTGTGGAAGATCTGGGAATTTTTATGAACTTGAGTAGCCAGCCCCCTGTGTCAAGAGGCTTTGACTTTGTTGTGGATATGAATGCTTAGAGAGTATTGATTTATCATGTTACTTGCTGCAAAGATCATGTGTGTCAGAACTTGTTTGGTTTAAAACCAGGAATGAGTCAAATTTTTCTAAGAAGTCTGGCCAGGAAAGGGAAATGGTAAAATTCCCTACTGTTGGATTTTTCACAGTGCATCTGAGAGGTGGAATGATGATTCTATCTTGGAAACAATCTGTTACTTGCAGTATTTTTCTTCCCTGTGTAAAATTCATAGGTCCAAATCAAGAGTACTCAGTGTAAGCTAAAGACAGGACTTTTTTTGCTGACTTCAGAAGTTACTTTAACAATACTAAGACATTTTTAAGGCCTTTCATGTTTGTTAATACTTGCACTCATGTTGCAAAAGATAATGTTTAATAAATATACTAGCAACAATAAAGTACTGTCCTGTCGTAGTCAGACACACGCCGCTGGGATGAACCTCCAAGCCAGGCACACTTACTGTGAAAGAGTCAGGCCCCCTTTCACAGTCCAAGCAGAGAGAAACCCATAAGGCAAGCACACTCACACACACCAGCAAATAGTAGGTTCTGCAGAGCTCAGACTGCATAGCGGGAATTCCTGATCAACCCCAGAAACACCTTAGGGCTTTAATAAAAACTTAAATCTATGGAGGACACCAGTATGAAAAGGAGCTGGCATCTAGTTGTTGTAGTTATTGTACTTTTCATCTCCAGACATGTGGGAAGGTGGAGTAAGTCAGCTTCACCTAATGATTCCCTTAACGAAACAGCAGGAGTCATCATTTTATTAAGTCCTAACCCATTAGCCCACATGTCTTTAGTATTTTTTGTGACAGGTGACAGAATGAGGAGTCACAAAAACATCTTTTTATGTACTTAAGTTAGAATAGGAAAAATGTGGCTTGAGGTGCAAGTGAAACTGAGTTATTTTTCATGGAGACCATTTTTATTTCAAATACTGACCAAATGTGGTTATTCAGACTTGAGTATTTGGTAGACATTTTATCAAAAATGAGCAAGTGAGCATGTCATTTCAAGGAAAAAAAAAGTATGTGTCTCCAGTGGTCAGTTTTAAGTTTTCAGGCAAGAAATTCGGATTTTGGAAAATGTGTATTCATCATCATGAAATATTAGCTTCTTAGTAACTATACAATTTTTCCTAATAGATTAAGGATGATACTAACAAATACAATTTTTAAAACATTTAGAATTAAATATGTCAATATTTGAAATATATAACTAAAAAATGTTCTCTAAATGGTGAATGATGTTACAGAATTATGAATGAATAAGAGGATCCATTCAAAATATAGTTACTATATTTTAATGTAATCAAAGCACAAGAATTTCATAGAAGCTGTTTTATGTTCCATAATGTCATTTGAATTTTAGAAAACTACCATTTTAGAGCCTGGGAGATGGCTCAGTTGATAATGAGTTTATTAGGCAAGCCTGAGGACCTGAGTTCTGACCCTCAATTCCTATGTCAAAGGTGGGTGCTAGGAAGATACAGACATGAGGATCTTTGAGGCTTGATAGCTCTTTAGTCTACTGAATCAGTTTGCTTCATGTTTAGTAAGAGACCCTGTTGCAGAAAATATGATGAAGGGCTGGAGAAATGGCTTAGTGGTTAAGGTGCTTGCTTGCAAAGCCTAATGGCCCAGTCCTATTCCCCAGTGCCCACGCAAAGCTAGATGCGCAAACTGGTACATGCGCCTAGAGTTCCTTTGCAGTGGTTAGAGGCCCTGATGCACCCATTCTCTCTGTCTCTCTCCTTTCTATCTCTCTCTACTTGCAAATAAATAAATAAAAATATTTTTAAAAAATATCAAGGGGGCTGGAGAGATAGATGGCTCATCAGTGAAGGCACTTGCTTGCAAAGCTTAACAACCCAGGTTTAATTTTCCAGTAACCCACTTAAAGCCAGATGTCTGGATTCATTTGCAGTGGCACTGGTGTACCCATTCTCTCTCTCTCTCTCTTCTTGCAAATAAATAAGTAAATAAAAATACTTAAAATAAGATGGAGAACAATTGAGGAACGTGCTGACATCAGCCTTTGGCCTCCACATTCACACATGTACACATGCACCCACACATATGAACATGTGTATATATATCACATACACAAAAAACACCTCTTTTGAGTTTAAATACATTTTCGTAGACCTCAAATATATCACAGCAGATTAAATGCAGATGAAGCAGATGAAAGAATTCAGCTATCTTTTATTGAGCCACATACAGATGAAATTTAAAAACTACAAAATGTGACTTTTCTTGGTAATCTTACTTTCATAAAAATGTTTATGCTAAGGTGGTACATGTGTCTGGAGCTGGCAGCCAGGAGGCCCTAGAGTACACACACACACACACACACACACACACACACACACACACACATTCATTCTCACATTCTCTCCCCCATCAAATAAATAATAAAAATATTTAAAAATATGCTAAATTAAATGTATTGTTACTTTAGATGAAAAATATAAACATACACTTTATTTTATAATAAATATTGATAATAACACATGAAAACACTGAGTTTTTCAATAGATTTTGAGAATATAAAAAGGTCCTAGGACCAAAGAGTTTTACTGATAGCTAAACTGCTCTTTCTGGTTTTATAGTGTAACACATTTCCCTCCCTTCTCTCCCTTTTTCTTTGTCTCCTGAATGAGCACTCTCTCACAATAAAATACAATGTATTAAATGTATAAATTAGATTGAGGAGCTTTTATGTGAAGATTTTCTTATAGCTTCATAGACTGGTAAAATCTATCTTATCAACATAATAGACTATTGTACTAAATCAAGAAATGAGAATTGTTATCCTACCTCAACTAACTAGCCCTATTGAGAGTTGGTTTTCTTGTGTGAGTGGATGTGTACATAAGAAATAAGCATATTTGCATACCAGAAAGGCTAGGAAACTGCAAATATAAAACAAAATTTGCATTGTCTGTAAAGTAGGCTTTTGAAGTAGTGTTTATTCATTAGCTATTAAGATTTGGCTTTTGGAGCAAAACCTAGTTTTAAATCCAGGCACCAATATGGACAAATTATTCTAACCTAACTTTCAGTTTACTTTATAGTAAGAAGAATATTAACTGTGTCTCATAGAGTTGTGAGGATATGAGACAGTTCACATTAAACATATAAAACATGATTTGCACATAGAAAAGACTGTGTTTGAGATATTTTCAGTAGTTACTCTATATATATATTGCATATTTTAGAGTTAGCCAATTTTAATAAATAATAAATTTTGCCCAACACAAACATGTTGAAGGTACGAAAATTTATAATGTAAAAATTCAATCCTTTTCATCCCTTATTTCCAGGTTCTATTACCTCCTAACAACTATGGTTAGAAATTTCTGTTATCTACTCTGGATCTGTGTGTGTGTGTCTAAAAGCACATAGCAATAGTATTTTGAACATTACTTATTTTCTCACTGAACATTTCTGGATTATCAGTTGACATCAGTGTACATCAAGCAGTTCATTCTCAATGGGTGCATACTAACACATTGCATGCTCATATCACAGCATATTTACTTATTACTAGGTTTTGGTATATTTTGCTATGAAAATAATGCAGCAGTGAATGAATAATATTTTTGCAGGCATGAATTGGACTAGTGTAATGATTCTTGAGAGTCACATTGACTTCACCAAAAGCTCTGTTCAGCTAAACATTTACTATGGCTTTGATTTTTTTTTTTAATAGAGATGTTCAGTTAATTTTTAAAAATCTCAGTATTAATGGATGTCATTAGGCTTACTATATTTTCCAAATAGACTCTGAACACATTTTAAAGATAATTAAACCAAAATAGTTCTAGGGTTCTTATTTTTAACTTGAAGGTGTGTGTGTGTGTGTGTGTGTGTGTGTGTGTGTGTGTGTGTGTCTCCATGTGTGAGCACGCACCTGGAGCTCAAAGTACCACCTTTGGTGTTGGTCCTTGTCTTCCACCATGGATGAGGCAGGGTCTGTTCTCTTCTGTGTGCACCAGACCAGGTGGCTTCACCTCTCATCTCACCGTAGGCACACAGGAATTATAAATGTAAGCTACTGTGTCCAGAATTATGTGGGTTCTGGAGATCCAAACTCAAGGCCTCATGTTTGGGCAGAAGTGTGTTACACACTGAACCATCTCCCCACCCCTACAGCTGTTTTAATTTTACTTTTAAATGATTGTTTTAATTTTGTATTTAACATGTAATTAGATTAGCCCCACTAGTACACAAGTCATGTTTTTCTAAAGTATGGTCAGCAGGTAAAGATGGGGTTTCAATATGACTTTTCACATCGAAAATATGACGAAAAACTCATGGACGTATTCTTCCTGTAAATTCGGAATTTAATGTAGTGCATTCCAGTGAGACCATAAGTATACAGCTACTGTGAAGATGGATATCCAGTTACAGTGGAAAATGATGTAACATGTATTACAGACTGTCATCCTAAACTCATTTATCATTTCAGTTTAAATTTATTTAATAACATTGTATAACATGCCATAACTAAGGAAACAAAAATAGCTGAAATTTCAAAGTTTTTGATGTTCTAATGTTGAATGTGTGGTAGCTTAACTACTTAAACACTGCACATGTGAATACTGGCATTCTCTAGAAACAAGTGCCATTCATTGTAGCTAATCAGCTTGACCTTAATAATGATTTCATCTACCATTTATGTGGTACATACATAGCAACGTAGGTGTCCTAGGAATTACATGACTAAGCATTCTCTTTCAAGTTAAAATTTAGGAATGCAAGGAATTCCAGCTGCCTGGTGGTTGAAATAATACCAATTGTAATTTGCTTTGATTTATAGACAGTATGCCGGCTATAACTACACGCAGCAAGGCAGATTTGTCCCTGCAGACATGATGCAGCCACAGCAGCCATACACCGGGCAGATTTACCAGCCAACTCAGGTGTATGCTCCAGCCACAACTCAGCCAATCTATGGAAACAGCTTTGAGGATGAGCCACCTTTACTAGAAGGTAGGTTTTAAGTGTGCAATCTTCCATGTTACAAAATCCAAAAATTTTTTAATTTTTTTGTAAAAATTTCTTAACTGTATATAGTATATTTAAATCCTATTCACTTCCTGTCACTCTCCTTAAGCCCCTTCTTCCCAATGAATCCCCTCCCTACTTTCATAGTTTTCTGTTAGTTGGTTTTTGGTATTTGTTTTGGTTGTTTTTCTTGTTGTTGTTTGTGACCAACTGAGTAAAAGTAGTGTTGCTTGTTTGCATGAACATGGTTGGAGATTTATTTACTAGGTTATGAACATCTTCAGCAACTATAACTGCCAATAACTTCTCTGGGAAAATTGAGGTCTTGTGAGTCCCTCCTCTGGCATGAGGAAACATTGTTGGGCTCAGTCATGTGCAAGAAACCATGGGTTACATTGTATCCAGAAGAAAGCATTCCACAGCACTCCTCCCCATCCTCCAGCCTTAAATTCTTTCTACTCCTGTAGAGTTCTTTGAGCCTTGGAAGGAATAACCTATGTTTAAGTCTCAATATATAAAAGTCTCTCAGGACTTTTTCAAAGTCTGTATCTCTGCATTAACTCTGTAAGGGACTTCTGTGATGAGGCTGAATGCAGCTGTAGTCTATAGGTGTAACCATATTTAGAAGGCAGTTGGACAATTGTCAATTTAGCATAATAGTAGTAAGTTCTCCCCAGGTCCTTTGACCTCCCTAACCATGGGTTTTTGTCAATGTTTACAGTCTGAGAATGAACAGGGTTTACAGTCCTCCATGGAACAGGCCTCAAATTCCGTCAAAAGTAGTGAATTGCCCCGTAACAGTCATGGCACGGTTGTGCTGGTAGGCACATCATGCCTGGCAGATGTGGTCTGAGTGTAGCACACAGGAGTGAACATCTGGGAAGATGTTGATGACTTTCATCAGCCCAGCAGCACCTTGGGCACTATGAAGTCTACAGCAGGAAGGAAGCCTTTAGCTCATTTCCAGCTTAATTTCTCTGTGCCCTACAATCAAAGTGTGTGGTGCTTTCAGCAATGGGAACTTGCCCTCTAGTTTTGTTGGGCAGCCAAAGAACAGTGTTAATAGCCTATATTACTTTAGGGGAATCTGTGTGTGGCCTTCCTGACCAACAACTCATAAGGAGATAATCGCACCCTGGCACTGGGATTTTTGATTTATAATCTATAGCTTCTGAGAACAGCTTTATCCATCCACGTGTAGATGTGTAGGGTACCTTCGTTCAAACCTTTTTTTTTTTTTTAAATTATACTTCTAAAACAGTAGATTTTCATAAGAGTTTTCAGACAGTCTTGGTTTTGGATAACCCTTTCACCACCCTTCCCTCTCTGTGATCCCCGTTTAACCCTTTCCTCCCCACTGTCATCCTCCCATCCCCTCACTGTCCTCTACCCCAGCCCATAGTCCCTCTCAGTTACTCCAACTTCACTGCACACATCTAAAATTTTGAGGCTAGAGTCTGCATATGAGAGAGAACACATGCCATTTTCTTTCTGGGCCTATTACCTACCTCACTCAGAATGGTATCATCCTGCTCCATCCATTTTCTCATTTTATCTTTATAGCTGAGTAAAACTCCATTGTAAATACGTACCACATGATTCCATTTTCATTATCCATTCATCAGTTGGTAGATTGTGTAGGCCGGGCTGGCTTCAAACTAGCAGCAATTCTCCTTCCTCAACCATACAAATGGGCCACCACACCTAAGTTAAAACTTTCTGAAAATTTTTTTGAAAAATTATGTTGTTCAAAAAGTTAAGTATTTCAGATTTTGAGATTAGAGATGCTCAGCTAGTACATTGTCACTTGGTCAGTGAAAATAAACCTTAATTTGAAGATGTTGTTTTTTAAAACAACAATCTCAGAGAAAAATAGTTTTCTCCTAAGTAAATTATTTAGAATAGAGGTGGATATGAAATGACATTGGGCCAGATGGGACCATATCTTCAACAAAGTGATGTAAAGTCTGTCAATATGAGCATTAACTTTTATTTCAGATCATTAATGAAATTCTGTCAGTGTAAGAAGTGACATGCTGTTCAGAATTCTGAGTGGAAATAAACTAGAGAAATATTGATAACACTTTTAAAATTTAGTGGCTCTCCAACTATTCTGGAAGTCTGCCTAGCAGTAGTTCTGAACTGCTTTTATACACATGTATACAGCCATAAAATTATACAAACCAGAGGTTCCCAGATAGTCATGAGGCCCCAGGTAACGAATCTGTTACTATTAGCCCTGTCCACATACTTTCTTTACTCTCCAGCCAGAGCCAAGGAATCATTACATCTCTGTGCTTTGCTAGCACCAGGCAGAAGCTGCGCATGTGCAGGAGAAGCACCACAGTGTAGCTGCTCCTGAGGACTCACTGAAGTGCCATCACAGGCTGCCATGCTCCAGTGAGACAGTGTTGTAGCACAGATTCTCGAAAACTAAAGTTACATCATGAATCCTAAAACTGACATTATTGAAAGCTATTAGGTGTTTTTTTTTAACTGTTTGTGAAGGGGAGGAATGCTAATTGTCTCCTTACTGTGGAGAAGTAGACTTAAAAGAAATGCTCGATGTATATTCAGTAAAACTGCAAAGGAAACTCATGAAATAAGCTATTTTTAAAAGCAGTCCATCTGTCTAGACAACAACCCATGTACTTAATCTAAACTATAGATTCTCTGTAGAATGAAGTGCAAGTTGGAAAGGCTATGTTCCTGGTAGTCCATTTTTTAAAATAATTTAACTCATCCTCCAGAAACCTTATGATTAAATATGTTTAAGGAAACTGGTTACTGTTGAAATTGAAATGTTGGTTTTTAAGCCATTTTTGCATTATTGTGTATTAAGTGATTATAAATGAGGGCTTAGTGACTTAGTGTTCATATGTTCAAAACAAGTTTCAAGCATTGTAAGAAATTTGAATTTATGTCATCCATTTTTTAAAAGGCACATCCTAGTTGACTTTCTTTCCTCTTTCTCTTAGAGTTAGGCATCAATTTTGACCACATCTGGCAGAAAACCCTAACAGTGCTGCACCCACTGAAAGCAGCAGATGGCAGCATCATGAATGAGACGGATCTGGCAGGACCAATGGTGTTCTGCCTCGCCTTCGGAGCCACACTGTTACTGGTAAGCTTGTTCGTCATCTTTAGCGTGTGTTCTACTAGAGATAGGCTGGTCATTTGCTTTTACCTCAAGTCTGTATTTTGCATGCTACTCTACTTCTCCAGTAAGTATTGGGTAGCATATTTAGAAAATAATTTTTTTATATTTTATTTATTCATTTTCAAGCAGAGAGAGAGAGAACACACCAGGGCCACCACCTTGTGGATCTGGCTTATGTGGGTACTGGGGAATTGAACCTGGGGCCTTAGGTACTGGAGGCAAGTGTCTTAACTGCTGAGCCATCTCTCCAGCCTAGAAAATAATTTCTTGAGCCAAGCAGAGAAATCATAAAATCTGAGCTCTTGGGGGGCTAAGGAGAAACAATCCAGAAAATAATCTGTGACTTCAGTCTTCCATCAGAATTTTCTTTTCAGAGATTGACACTGCTTTTTACCCCATTGCACTTAGAAGGTAATAGTGATTTTGTTTATGCTTGTTTTAATTTCTCTAGAGCTTGGTCAGTGTTTTGATGCTGTTAATCATTCATTTGCAGTATATTTTAACTTTAACTTTTAATTAAAACCTTAAACAATGACAAGTTTTTGCCCTACCTCCCAGATCCCCCAGAGTGTTAAAGCATAACAAAAACAAAAAGAACATTATAAAGATAGGTTTGCTTCTTGTTTTACTGATCTGTCTGAATGACAAGAGGTAAATGATGTCAACATAGCACTCCCACTTGGCTTTGGGCACAGATCCATCTGGTAGCTAATCATTCCATGCCGCTGCATCACAGATTGTTCTAAAGGTAAAACAAGACAGGCAGCTGAGCTTACTCCTATATTCCAGTATTGGGAACCTGGGGCAGGAGGGTGGCTGTGATTTTGAGGTCTAATAAATTTCTTTGGGTTACAGACTAACACTTTCTCAACAAAACAAAAGTACAGAGCACTATGAAGTGAGGTTTTATTATTGCTGCATAAATGAGTTGATGAATGAACTTGGCTTTTTCAGACTTCCACAAGCTAAATCAAGTGGTTACAAGTAAATACCGTGTCATGAAAACCCCAACCTGACAAAACTAGGGTCCTTTTGAAGGTTTCTCTGTAGATCAGTTTTAGTGATAGTGTGACCTCATTGCAGAGTTGTTTTTCACATTTTGACTAAAGGTTCTTCCAATTTAGCTAATCTCAAACTTCTCAATCATATCTCTTTTTTTTGTTTCAACTTTTTGTTTTTGTTTTTGTTTTTTGAGGTAGGAGGTAGGGTCTCACTCTAGCCCAGGCTTACCTGGAATTCACTATGTAATCTCAGGGTGGCCTCAAACCCACAGTGATCCTCCTATTTCTGCCTCCTCCCAGTGCTGGGATCCCCACAACACCCCGCTTCAAAGATGTCTTTTATAGGAGCAGAATTGTTAAGATACATGTTTTTGTTTTTAATCAAAGGACTGTAGAAGCTAATCAAAAACATGCACACAAAGGTGTGTGTTTTTGTTTTTAGTCAAAGACTGTAGAAACCCACCAAAAATTTAGAAAAAAAAAATGAAAGAAAAATATCTTCCATTATATTCCTCTGGCCTTTTCTCCTTCCTTTCCCACAGAGCCCTGGCTTCCTGCTTTTCTTGGCTTGTTTTCTCCTGGCTTTTATAACACCCAGATAAAGTGAATGATAAAATTATTTCCACTGTTAGAAAATAATGGCTGCATCTGCTAATGACAATAACTGTTTTGGTGCATATGAGGTGAAGCAGGGCGCTTTAAAGTGATATTAGCAATTATGCAAGCATTATAAATGACTTTCCATCTTGGAAATTTGTTTGCTTAGAATTAGCCAATTCTTTTCAGAAATCAACTATTTTAGGTTATTGGACCAGATTATTTCTCCTTTTATTTGTTGAATTCTATGTCATGTTCAAAATAAATGGAAAGCCAAATGCATATGAATTGGGAGGTGATACTTTGAACTCAAAGAAGGATAGAATGCTTATCTTTTTCTTTCCATGTGTGAAGAATATGCATTTCTGTAGATGTTTATGGTTAAGAAATACATGTCTTCTGCATGTACAATTTTAGGTTAAGTAAGGCCAGAATAACTTATTTTTTGGTATTTTAACTTGGTATCTTTTCTTTATCCATAGGCTGGCAAAATCCAGTTTGGTTACGTCTATGGAATCAGTGCAATCGGATGTCTAGGAATGTTTTGCTTATTAAATTTAATGAGTATGACAGGTGTTTCATTTGGCTGTGTGGCAAGTGTCCTGGGATATTGTCTTCTTCCCATGATCCTACTTTCCAGCTTTGCAGTGATATTTTCTTTGCAGTAAGTATGATCTTATACTTGAAGGTTTGGTTGATCAGTTCAGTTTGAGATAAATCCCTGATTCATCAAACTTGTGTCTCGTGTAGATTAGGACCTCGCTGTGGCTTTCTAGGTGATAAGCAACGGAAGTAGGAATAAGTTAATATCTTGAATTACAACGTTAGTTTTATTTATAATCAAGAATATCACTAAGTTTGTGTTTACCCATGTAATAGTAATAACGGAGTAAACAAGCATGATCATTAAATAATACATGGAGTAGTTCAAGTCATTAGTGTTAAAATTATGTTAACCCTTCTTGATACACCCAGAGTTTATTAGATTACTTGAAGACATTGGGATTGTTGGAAATGTATGACTAATAAATATATATTTCTATTTGGCAGCCTCATTACTCACAGTGAAACATTCTTTCTTATTGTACGAGGCTGTTCCTATATTCTCAGATGTACTCATTGTGGGTACTCAGATGTACCCACAATTTTTTTAGATTAAGTTAAAAGAAAGATGGTGTGTATGATTCTGATGAGTTTTCTTGTGGCAGTGTATAAATTCTCTGACAGTTCAAGGCCTTCTTTATGCCTGTCCCTAGATAGAACAATGCACTGATAAAGGTAAAGTGGAAGCATAGAAGCACATGTACCCACCTCACTGATACTAGACATTTGTCAAGATAATAGCTCTCCAGTGCTCTGCTGCTTCACTCTTGGATTGGTGAGAGTTGATTTATAAAAAAAGCAAAAGAGCTGATAGATTAATATTTGGATTTTACAGAAGACTTTGCTTCCCGGGGAACATTTGGAAATGTCCAGAGATAATTTTGGAATTATCGTTGTAGAGGCAGTGATCTTAGGGATCAATAGAGTCCTGGGAAGCTGCTGAGCACCCGAACAATCTCCATTTAGAAAAGATTTGTCCACCCAAATGCCACTGGTATTAAGGTTGGAAACCTCCCAACTTAGAAGAGCAAATTAGTTGTAAATGAACTGCGTGCCCCAGGACCTGGTCCAGCATCATTTCATGCTCTGCAAGCACATTAAACTTTTGTGTGTGTGTGTGTCTGTGTGTGTGTGTGTGTGTGTGTGTGTAATGTTACAATGCATTGCTCGAGAGGAAGTTTGGTTTTCTTTCATGTCTAATTGCATCTGCCTTTGTTTTTTCCTCCCTGACCCTCCCTTTTTATTATTGTTATTTACAGAGGAATGGTAGGAATTCTTCTCACTGCTGGGATAATTGGATGGTGTAGTTTCTCTGCTTCCAAGATTTTCATTTCTGCACTAGCCATGGAAGGACAGCAACTTTTAGTAGCGTATCCGTGTGCTTTGTTGTATGGAGTCTTCGCCCTCATTTCCATCTTTTGAACTGTCTTCACCTGGGATGTGGACATTAGTGGGCCAAATTCAGAGAGGAGGACCTTGAACTCTTAAATTGGACCAGCCAACTGCTGCAACGCAACTCACGCAGATCTCCAGTGTACTTGGAGCAATGGAAGAAAATGTGTCTTTGGTTCATTTTTATAAAACCAGTGTGACTAGCTTTAAGTTTGGGCTCATACAAATAAGAAGTGCTAATTCTTTCCTGACCCTTCAACCTTTGAAAAACAACTCTTTTTCCGTATAAATTATGTTACTGTGTTTTTGATAGATTTTTATCAACTTGGAAACCAGCCACAAAGCTGATGATCTTTCTTACAAACAACCCAGTTGTAGTAAAGAAGAAACAAGACAGTATAGAAATATTTTTCCAAGGAATTAAAGAAAAATCATCCATATCCTCAAGCTAGGTGCACTGAAGCAAAGGAAAAGAAAAAAAAAAAATGCCATTACAGAGTTTTGTGAGTTTGCACTTCAAAAATTCGACATTCCTGGTAATTACCTTAAGAAATTGTTGCTAAATTTCAGAGATAAGAGCAGTTTACAACCTACCTTACTGTGTTATGTGAATGGCTATCTAGATGTTAGTGCTAAACCTGGACTAGCCACAGTAATGTGAGTTGGGTCTTCACAACTCCCAGAAGAAAGAAAATCTTTTTTTTTTTTTTTTTTTTGAGAAAAATATTTAAACTTTGCAATTTCAGTATTGCAGTTATCAATGTATAGTACATTTAATGCTTATTAAAATTTTCCCAATTAATTATTGTTGTGTTTTCTTTTAATCATTGTTTTCTGTATCTCGTTTCTAGTGGTTTGATTTCTTACACCAATTTAACTCAAGCTTTAAAAACAGTGTCATCTAATGTAAAATCAGAAAAGTGTGATGAGAAGCAATTTACTATGAATTACATTACTCCCTTATTTATTTTTTTTACTAATTTGCCAGAGAATTTATAGAAAAATGTTAGATACTGTGTGTTGATCACTGCCTTTTTCCTAGAGAAACTGCCTCAGATTCTGAACAAAGCCCAGTAACTTTTATAAAAAGGCATGGTATGGAGAAGAAATGAGGTCATTTTTAAAGAGATTTTCAGACTGAGTAAATAGAAATCCCAAAGTGATGTCTTCTTAGAGGACGTTTTCAAGCATAAAAGTAGCTTGAAATAAATAAAGCATGTATCTTGCCAGATTATAAATTCTAATCTCTAATCATAAACATGTTTTGTTTTTAACTTAATTATTTGGAGATGTACACCAATAATTAGCTTTGAGCTAGGTTTTCAAACTGCTTCAAATTACTTTCAGAAAATATTTTAACTTAGTCTTTGGGTAGTATCTTTATCTTTTTCAAGTTTTTTTTCTTTCGTGTTTTCTAAGGGGGGTGGTGGAGTGAGCCAAGGTCTCATTAGCACAGACTAGCCTTGAATTTGCTGTATACCAAGTATGACTTCTTTCCTCCTCCTTGACTGCTGGATTATAGGTATGTCAGAGACTGCCTTTCTTAGTCCATTTTATAAATATATTTGTTAAGGCAAATGTGTGACTGCCTTCAGTTAATATCCAGCTCTTCATGATACATGGGAGATGCTCTGAGAATTAAGTTCTTTCACACTTGGTTAGATTTAACCTATTGGTAACCATATTCTCTGAATGATCAAATTGTCTTACTGGTTTTTACTCCCAACAAAATACTTTCTGACAAAGTATGAAGCAATTTGAAATTTATTTTTCTATCAAACCAGCTGTGTAGGGCTTAAGAGATGACTTAGCAGTTAAGGCAAAGCCTAAGGACTGGGGTTCAATTCCCCAGTACCCAGATGCACAGTGGTGCATGCATCTGATGTTCAATTGCAGTGGATGGAGGCCCTGGTATGCCCATTCTCTCTCTCTCTCTCTCTCTCTCTCTCTCTCTCTCTCTCTCTCTCTCTGTCTATCTGCTTGCAAGTCAATAAAAATATTTTTTAGAAAACCAGCTGTGCCGTGGAATTGCATCTAGTATAATAGATCAAGCATTAAGAATCATCTATGGCCAGATTGCCTTATGAAACTCTTAAAGGAAAAAAAAGTGCCAGGCATGGTGGCACTTTAATAGGATTTACCACCCACATTGTTCAACAATACAACTCGTGTCCTTTGCAGGTAAGTGGATGGAGCTGGAAATCATGTGAAGTAAGCCATACTCAGAAAAGTATGAAAGTATGTTTCCTTTTACATGTGGAATTTAAAAAAATTGGAAGAGGAATTATTAGCAAATAAGGGGATTACTGTGAGAGAGTAAAGCTAAGTATGAGAGGGGTAACAAGGTGACAAGTTTTTGTTTCTGTTTTTGATAAGAGTTTACTGTGTTCTCAAACTCCCTATCCTATCCCTACTTCCCAAGTGTAGCTGGATAAAGTTCTATGAATTGTAAATTCCCTCCTTTGAATACTTGTACCTAGCCAAAAAGGGTTCTGTACTATGTGCCTAATGACAGAAGCTTGGGGTGTGTCATGGTTTGATACAGGTGTCCCCCACAAACAATTGAATGTGCTCTGATAGATCAATCCTCAGCTGATGGCAGTTTGGGTTTTACAACCTCGATGAAGCTGTGTTGTTGGGGGCGGGCTTATGGGGTTATAAGCCAGCTTCCCCTTGCTAGTATTTGGCACACCTTCCTGCCGCTGTTTACAGTGCTGTGGCAGAGGTGATGTCCAGCCCTCTGCTCATGCCATCGTTTTCCCTGCCAGGATGGAGTCTCCCCTTGAGTCCGTAAACCAAATAAACCCATTCCTCCACAAGCCACTTTTGTTTGGGTTCTTCCTGTGCAGCAACTAGAAAGCTGACTGCAACAGTTTTGGTACCAGGATGTGGGGTCATCTGTTGCTGCTAGAACCCTGATCTTGTGGCTTTGGGCTTTTGGAAGTGATCTGCAGGAGGAATGTGGACAGATTGGAAAGCTTGTCCTAAGAGGTGCCTTGCAGTGCTGTAAGTACAGCATATTGGATCATTCTGGTCAGAGTTTAAAGACCTGAATATAATGAGAAATATGGTCTGTGAGGTTTGGCTTACGAGGGTGAGAAAGAACTTTGTCAGGACTGTGCCAGAAGCAGTTTGTGTGAGAGTCTTGCTGCGTTCTGCCTGCCTGTGTCCTGAGAACCTGTGCAGGGTTGTGTTACATAAAGATGGACTGGTGTGAGCAGATGGAGATGGCACAGAAAGAAGATCTTTGGGTCGAAACTGCTGCCCGTTCACCTGCAATTGTTTGAGAGATTACAGCCATTGAGATTGGGCCAGCTGGTCTGCATTGGAACAACAGGAAGAATGCGGACTCTTTGAAGGAAGGGACCTGAATGCTTTGATTCCCCCTGGATTAACAAATTGGTAGCCCACCTGGTTCTGTGGAATGGAGCTTGGTTAGAAAAAGAGGGTCATTGGATTTGCAACACAGTTTTGTTTTTGAAAAATGGCCATTGGTGTGTGAAGCAGGTGTGCAAGGTTGCCTGCATGGAGCCCGATGGAACCATGAGGATGAACTGTGTGTTGCGATAGAGACCCAGTGAATTCCAGAACTAGGGATGGGTGCCAAGGCGAGCTGCCAGCACCAGATGACGTTTTCCCGGGCTGTGAGTAGCCGGGCTGGAGGGGCGGAATTGAATCTCCAAGAGACTTGTGTTATTGGTTAGAATCATTGAACTTGGAGTTAGAGATTGATGGTGCCCTATTTGTTTTGAATCTTGTATTGGTCAATCTGTTTTTGCTGTACCTCATGTTTTGCATTGTGAATGTTCTGTGCCATTACGGGTTTATTTTTGATATTATGGCTCAGTTGAAAGCTGTGGGGACTTAAGAGTTGAGCTGAATGCATTGTATTTACATCATGTATGATTATTATTTTGTGGGGGCCAGGGGTAGACTGTCATGGTTTGATCCAGGTGTCCCCACAAACAAATGAATGTGTTCTGATAAATCAATCCTCAGCTGATGGCAATTCGGGAATTAGAACCTTACTAGAGCTGTGTTGTTGGGGCTGGCTTTTGGGTGTTATAAGCCAGCTCCCCCTTGCCAGTGTTTGGCACACCTTCCTGCTGCTGTTTGCAGTGCTGTGGCAGAGGTGATGTCCAGCCCTCTGCTCATGCCATCGTTTTCCCTGCCAGGATGGAGTCTCCCCTTGAGTCCATAAGCCAAATAAACTCATTCCTCCACAAGCCGCTTTTGCTTGGTGTTGCAGTCAGCTTTCTAGTTGCTGCGCGGGAAGAACCCAAACAAAAACGGCTTGTAGAGGAATGGGTTTATTTGGCTTACGGACTCGAGGGGAGACTCCATTCTGGCAGGGAAAACGATGGCATGAGCAGAGGGCTGGACATCACCTCTGCCACAGCACTGCAAACAGCGGCAGGAAGGTGTGCCAAACACTGGCAAGTGGAAGCTGGCTTATAACCCCATAAGCCCGCCCCTGACAACACAGCTTCATCGAGGTTGTAAAACCCAAACTGCCATCAGCTGAGGATCGATCTATCAGAACACATTCAATTGTTTGTGGGGGACACCTGTATCAAACCATGACAATTGGGTTCTTTCTACGCAGCAACTAGAAAGCTGACCGCAATAGGGTGTAAATAGGACTTTGTTGTTTGCCCATATGATACAATTCCCCCACACCCCCACACACCAAATAAATGGAAAAAAATTAGAGCGTTGAGTAGAAGACATTGTAGAAGTTAGAGTCTGTCTTACAGGATGCACTGACTTGGTAACAATTTCAAGACTACATTTGGAGATCTTTCTCTTGTCAGGTCCAGGTGTAGCAGAGCTGATATAATGACTCAGGGTGCTTCTCTTGCTCTGTGGGAGAATGAGTGTGTGTGTGGGTGCACGTGTGTGTGTGTGTGTGACACAAGTGTTTTCCTTTAACAAAATAGTTCTTAGAGACCCTGTATAAAAAGCAAAACAAAATACCTTTTAAAGTTTCAAAGCAATATAGCAGCTCCCATTGTAGAGATGATAGCGTGAAGCCTGCTCAGGAAGAGTAGCCCTGGAACTTCGCTTAAAATGATCCATAGAGCAAATCTCAAACTGCCCCAAATTATCTGACTGTATTAAATGTCCACTGACTTCTTTAATGAGGTCATATCAAATTCCAACTTTTTATAGGTTCCAGTTGGTTTGTAAATGAAAGCTTCTAATAGTTCTCAAGCAATTTATTTAACGATATGCTTGTTTTAAAATCTAAATTTAAGGGCCAGGAGTGGTGGTTGAAGCCTTTAATCCCACACTTGGGAGGCAGAAGTAGGAGGATCAATGTGAACTTGAGGCCATCCTGAGACAACACGGTGAATTCCAGGACAGCCTGGGCTACAGCAAGACCCTACTTTCAACCCCCACCCCCCAAAAAATCCAAACTTAAGAAATGAAACATTTAAAGATCAAGCAAAAATCTAAGTACCTTTTCAATGATAGCCATATGAATTAAGTCTTCTCTTTTCAAAGTGTATCTAGGATTGGATCTGAGAGAGTGACAGTATTATACTAAATTTGGTTGTGAATGCCTTAAGAAAGAAGTGGCTGATGGTGCTTTAATCAGTAAATAAGAATGAACTGTCATTAGCTTCTCCAGCGTATGATGTTTATTTTAAACAAACCTCTCCATACTCCTTTATGCTACTCAGGAATATATTTTTTTAATCAGCCCTGCTGGTGCACCACACAGATTACTAAAGTTAGAGCTGTACTACATTATTATTTAAATTTCAGTAAGTTACTTTGTTCATTAACTAATACCCATTTTAAAACTAAGCAGTAGTAAATTGAAACATTAAATATTTAAATTACTGATTTCTAAACATCAGCAGAGTACTTTGTCAAAAGCATAATTGTTAACAAGTATGTATATCAGAATGAACACACACACACACCTGAAGAATGAAATCTGTTAGTATGCAGCCCTGAGTGTGCATCCCAGATGGAAATGTTTCTTCTGCCCTTTTGCACAACGTTCCAGCTCTGTTAATGAAGAACATTATCTGCTGACAGAGCACAATGTCCTATGTGCAAATAAATTGATTATATACTTAAATGAGGACTAATTAAATAGAGAGCTGTTCTCCTAATCTGAAAAGCACAAATGTTTTCTTGAGCACATTAAGTTCTAAATTTCAGCTATCGCATTTTTTGAGCTTAGCAAACTAGGCTTACCTTGCATATATAAATGTCTATTTCTGAAGCTAGCACTGAATCTGAAGATAGCTTTCAGGGTGAATAATTATGTTCAACATGTTTTCGACACTTGTAGCACACAGAAAAATGAAGTATTCAGTGAAAATGCTTAAGTGCTTCTAACATACTTTCTTTTAAACCTAGTTGAATTATTGTGATTCTCCTAAAACAGAAAACAATGCAATTAATTTTTACATAGAGAAGAATCTCTGATAAAATTTAATGATGTGTTTTGTGATCTTTGATAGTATTGACAGACTTGGTAGTCTCTTATGGACCATCAGTGGCCAAAAAGTCTTTTTTTACCATGTTTTAATTTTCAAAATGTCAACACATTTTTCCCTTCTAAATCACACCATCAACATGTAAAAATCCATAATTCAATATAGCAATAAAAAGCATACATTGACAGCCACTTCAGCATGATAGCACCTCAAAATAGGCTTAGTCAAAAAGGCCAAATATAAAAACATATCATATTCCAGGTACGTGAATTCTAGACAAGCTAGAAGGTGCCAAGAGTGGCCTTGGAGGTTGACGGACATGAGCAGAGGGAATATTTCCTGGTGGTTCTGTTTACTGAAGTTGGTGACTAGTTGTGTCAACAGAAAATGTGAAGGAGCTAAAGCATCTGCTTTGTTTCTTCTTGTTTGTGTTTGGAGACCTGGTCTCAATGTCGACCCGGCTGATGTGGAACATGTTAGCTAGTGAACCTGACTTTGAACTGATCCTGAGTGCTAAGATTACAAGTGTGTATGATCAGGACTGGCTTCATCTATCTTTTTCAAGAGAGTAAAATTTGGATAGATTTAAAAAATATTTTTGTTTACTTGTGAGCAGAGACAGAATGGGATGGATTTTAGTATAGGAAATACAATATAGTATTTTTGTCCAGAAAAAGTTAAATACAAAAAAAATTGAAATCTCTCTCAATTTTCACTCCCCATATAATTCCTTTCAAATAGATTTCTGTTCATTTTACCAGACCATATACAAAGGCACTCTCTTCCTCCTAGTGGCTTCTGTATACACATACTTTCTATTTTAAAAATTTAAGATGAAATTTACATTAAAAATGTACTTAGCTGGGTGTGGTGGTGCACAGCTTTAATCCCAACACTCAGGAAGCAGAGGTGGGAGGATTGATGTAACTACATAGTGAATTCCAGATAATCCTGGGCTAGAGTGTGACCTTACCTTGGAAAACAAAACAAAAACAAATTTAAAGATATTCCCAGAAAGCAGAGTTTAATGATTCGATATATAACACTGAATGATGAAGACTGATAGATACCAGCAAGCCAAGAAGTGCTCAACCATGCAATAGTGGCACCAAACCTCGGTGGGTAATCATCAGTTTGTTAATTGGCTAAGAGATCTGCTCAGAGGCATGTAACTCTTACCTGGAACTGGGATCCTGTGGTTCTCTCCTCCACGGGCGCAGTGGGCCATCGGTGGAGGGAAAACGGAGAGAGAGAAGCGGCAGAACCTGGAGCCAGGGTGTCCCCTGTCCGCTGTCTCAGGGCTGGGGCCCACAGAGCTGGGGGGAAGGCGCAGGGGGATCCAGTGGGACACAGAGGTGAGCAGATGCATATTGTATATCCACATGGTTCTTTATTCAATTGGGGGACCTACACTATATAGGGAAAAAGGGGGTTGGGGCATGGGAAATGGGGAAGGGACAAGGTGATTGGTTGATGGGGGTGGGGAGTTGGCAGCCTGCACAGGGATGTGGGTGGGACAGGTGGGTGGGGACAACCTGGGAACACCTCATGAGTGGCGGGAAATATGTGATGCTAGCCATGGTCAGGTCCATGGGGATGGGTACAAGGAAGTTTTTCTGATATTCAATGCCAGTCCTGCTGAGATAGGGAATGCTGGTTTCGGTGGCCAGCCCATGGGGGTGGGAGTTAGGGTAGGTGGAGCTGGGAAACGCCTATCGGATCGCTGGGGTTTCACCTCCTCATACACCTTTAACCCTTTATTCTTCGTGCCCTCAGTAGCAGAGCCAATAATTAATGCCCAACAGGATCCATGACAATCCCATATGAAAACAAAGAACCTGGGCTCCAAGGGGAAGCCCCCACTAACCAGAGATCTACAGAAAGGCTACACCCATTAAAATCTTAACAAATTAACAAAGTTTGTCTCATTTAACCTATACTGATCTTATTCTCTGTTGGAGGTTATGTTTGTATATTTCAGAAGGCAGCATAAACCTTGGACAACCCAACCCCACCAACAGGACCAGAGATGTTACCTGTCACCCAGGCAGAAGATGAACCACCCCTAATTTATGATATAGAACCTAAATGAAACCTTCCAGGAAGTGATGAGATGAGCAAGAGACCTACCTCCCAGCAACTCAGGAAACCTGTGAAACGATAATGGAGACAGACACTGAGGATACCCAACACAATCTAAAGCAGAAATTCAGAGATTCTGAAGACTTCAACAGTGAAGCAGACCTAAAACTCACCCACCATGACTCAGGGATCTGAGCGGAAGAGGGGCTAGAAAGATTGTAAGAGCCATAGTAGGAGAGAGAGAGAAAAAAAAATCTGGCTACCACTGGTACAATCCATAACCCCCTATTCCATGGACTGACCCAGCAAGCCTACAGAGAGAGGCCCCCAGCTGGGTGGGAACAGGGAGGAAGGAAATGGGGATACCACCATAAGACTTGCTCATGCAATGTATCTAGTTATCGACAATAAATATGAAAAAATTACTTAACTATTTTAAAGGATCCAGTTCAGTGCTGTTTAGTTATTCACATCATTGTACATCACCATTAACTTCTGAATGTTTGTCACCCCCCTCTCAGCCCCTAACCTCTGTCCCCTGGCAACCAATCATTTTATTTCTGAATTTGCATATTCAAAACATTTCATATAAATGGAAGCATGCATGTGGCCTGTTTATTCTGCCTACCTAGCTTAATGCTTTTTAAGTTTCCTTTTTAAAATTTGGTAACCTATTAAGGACATTGCTATATATTGCCGAGTATTGAGATTTAATTAACCCTTTTATTGACTGAATATTGAAGTATTATATAAGCAGTTTTCTGGGCCAGTACCCTGTTGTTAGACAGTTGAGATGTGTGATATTTACTCATAATTATGCTCAACTCAATCACTATCATAAATTTAGAATTTAAATTCTGAAAACGTTAATAATTGTATTCTCTAACAGTTTGCTGTGAGTTCCTTATTTGTTGAAACATGCCAATCATGTCCATGTTTATAAAAGGCATTGCTCCTTGGTTCCCAATTACCTCATCATCTTATACCATTCTTAAGAATGAAATTCTGACAAACATATTGGGTCTCCTTCACTCCTCAGGCTTCCCACATTAGAAGACTTCAAAGGTAGCTCCTTCTGACTTATTTGTAAGTCATCATTTTTAGGCCTTTTCATAGCTTTTAAGATGTTGACATATGCCCATTATACATTTCACCCTGCATGGGTCTATGCTAGCAAAGACTGAATGCTAAGTATTGATCTATTGATAAGTGCAGAGTGCTTGGGAGCTGAACTGAGGCAGAATTGACCAAGGTAGAAATCATTGTTAAATGTTGATTTATTATGAGAAGTACTTTCAGCCTCTTTCGTCCCATGGATGGTAGAAAGAAGAAACGAAAGTTGATTGCCAGTAACCTGACTACACAATAGCCAGGTACTGTAGTGTTTGAAAAAGTTTGTGAAATTGTTTAAAACTTCCCAGAGTGCTCAAACCCCCATTGTCAACCTCATCTTGAAAACATTAACTATACTATCCACTTTTGGAAAGTCTCCACTTTGCTTGCCTACCCCCTCCCTGCTTTTGCTTGATAAAAGGTGTATTAGAAAGCTGGAAATTGGGTTTGGGGACACAGTTCTTTGAGAACAATCTCAGCTGTGATCCCTGGGTTCAAGAATAAGCCTTTCTTCCACTCATACTGGTGTCGGAGTCAATCATTCCAGAATTGTGCTCAAATTGTATCAGGAGTCAATACTAGAAATAAGAGTACTGCAAGATATGATGGTGACTTTATTCAAATAAACTTCTGAAGAAGTAAATATTGACCTAGTGAGAAAACTAATCACCTCAAATTCAGATATGAATTCCAGACACATGTACCACTTTGTGTTTCTGGCTTTTTCTGGGCACCGAGGAATCGAACCCAGGTTGTTAGACATTGCAGGCAAGCACTTTAACTGCTGATCCATCTCTCCAGCCTTGTGTGATTTCTATAAATATCAGCAAGCTCTAGGGATCCACTTTCTCTGCCTCCCCCATCCAACTATTTTACATGGGTTCTGAGAATCAAACGTTGGTCCTCATGCTTGCAGAGCATAAACTTGGCCAACTAAGCCATCTATACAGCTCTTAAATGCATTTTTGAATTAAATATTTTCCGTTTGTAATGAGTTGATCAGGACATAGCCCTATCATAAAAGGAGCATCTATATTTTATTCACCAGGAAGAGGAAGCTCACAGTCTGTTAGTAAACCATCTTTTGAGTCTTATATAAGTACTCCTGACACTGATATAAATTTCTGAAGGAAATTACTAGGAAGGATTATTATAAAAGTGAAGAAATTGAAGCTTATAAAGGTAAATAAAGTATCTTGGACAAGAGAATAAAGATTGTCGTAGGGCCATTTCTATTTAAAATCCATTCTCTTCTTTCTACTCTACTAAAACAAAATGATTAAGTTCAAAGCCATGGAAAATAAGTACAATGAGAAAGCAGTTCCCAAGTTATGCTCTCATCTTATGGAAACACTTTAATGCAGACATCACAGCTACATACATTCTTCTTTTTAGCTTAAAACTTATAAAATGTAATGTGTGATGTGTGGGTGCTCTGCCGGAGATGCCATGGGGGCATTTATAGACTACAAGAAGTTGGCGAGCTGGATTATTTCACAAAGACAAAGCATCTGTCCTGTGGTCACCTAGATAACATTGAGTATAAGTGTGGTTTGACCTAGAGAGAATCATGAAATACTGAAAACATGGCAATGCTTCAGTACAGTTCATGTTGTCCTATAATTTATTTCATTCTGTGGTCTCAGGGTGGGCTTGAACTCTCGGCAATCCTCCTACCTCTGTCTTCTGAGTGCTGGAATTAAAGGCATGCACCACCACACCCGGTTCCTATAATTTATTTTAAACAAAGAGGCAAACTCAAAAAAAAAAAAAGTGTGAGAAGCAAAAATTTGGATCTTCCCCAAACAGCTGTTGGGGGGGGTGTGTGCAAGGGCAACACACAAATCAGAAATAGTTATCTCCCTAAAGGTTGAATTAGGGAATTTTGAATCTATTCTGAAATTAACTGGAGATTCCTTCCTCTGCTGGTACATTCTAAATAAAACTAGATCACAAATCCTGTGCCCGGTGCTGCTCCACATTGTTACAGAAGTCCCGGAAATCCACTCGGGCCTGGCAGCCTGATCATCCTGTCCTTCCCAGGAAGAGCTGCTCAGGTGTGCAGGGTGCAGAGGACCTGGGCTCTGAGCTAATGCGTCCTCTGACTCTGGATAGAGTAAGTGCCACACTTTCTGTAAAATGGAGATGAAGTGGTTTCTCTGATGTATGTGAAGGGGTTCTGCAGTGCAAAGGGTTCCATGCATGCAGCGTACTGTTTGTAGACATTCAACGTAGCTCTGAGCTCTGAGCTCTCCTGGGAACTGGCTGTGGTAACCTGTGTGGCTGGGGAAAACCAGAGCCCAAGCCAGGAACCCAGCAGCAGAGCGCTGGCCTGCTTCTAAGCAGCAGGTGGTTTCTTTAGCTTTCTTCCCACGAAGACAAGAGCAGCTGTTAGTCATGTTCTAAAGTCCACTTAGCTGACATTCTCCCTTATCATGATAACATAGCAGTTAAGAGTCCAGGCTTTGCAAATTGGCCAATCTTAGCACGAAAGCCAGTTTCTCCACTGGAGGATATGTCCTCTCCTAGTCTTCCTGTTTTTCATCTGTACAATGGGAATAACTACAGCACCTATTTCATAAAACTTGGGGGATTAATGGAGCAAACGAGGCCCAGGGACTTGCCAGCATGCTCTCCATGTCTGTGAAAGCAGCAATACCATGAGGGCCCTCGACAAATTTTTTTCTCCTTAAATTGTGAATATAGTGGTCAACATTTGCTTACATTCTAACTATGTGCCAGATCAGTGATCTTGTATTTACTTTCCATTTGTTTTTGATAAGGAAGAGATGTTGCTTTAAAAACAATAGAGATTTCTCTCATGGGTGAGATGTATATTTCCTTTTGTTTGTATATAAAGCATTATTGTCTGGGTCTAGGGAAATTTATGTCAGGAAAATATTATCTGGGTCTAGGGGACTCTATGCCAATAAAATAATCCCAACCTTGACCAAGAGTTTTATTCTCACTGACTCATAAAGTCCCATGTTTGTACCTCCTTGCAGAGACTTTAAAAGAATACCCTTGCATTGGCACATTAGTTAACATGTTCTTAATGAGATTTATCTAATTTGACCTAAATTAAAACAAGTTCCTGGTTGATCAACCTTATGAGCACATCAGAGAATAAGTTTGAGGAGATTCACTGTTGGAATTTTCTTTCTTTGGGGGGATGGTTAATATAGTTAAAGGAACACATGAGGGGGTTAAAAGTCCTACAGCATAATTTGATGGCGAATCAACTCTATATTTATTTTAATTGTACTTGGGCAATGTCTCATTTCCACTTGAGCTTCAGAGCTATAAATAGCTCTGGTTTGTTTACTTGGTACACTTACTGGAATAATTACAGTAGAACAAAGCCAACTGATATTATTGTAGCACTTGGCTAAACTTGACACAAGCATGATAATTAAAATGATTGCTTTTTAATTTCTCCCCTTTCAGTAATGTAAAGAGCTGAACCGACAGTGTTGTAAGCCTTTAAGAATTTGATCTGAAAATCGCTGGTGTTTGCTGTTAATATGTTTCCATTGTTTACGTCGATTTCTGTGTTGTCCGATGTAGTTGGGAGTTTCCTTCAGAGAGGAAGCACCTGGGCTCTGCTTCCATGTGACATCTGCTTTATAAAAATGGCTTTGTTTCCAGCAGGCTTGCGGCATCACAGAATAGTCAGGTGTTTCCATTTACCTATCCACACTGATGCCAGTCACACACATGCGTGCAAGCACAGTTGTGCGCACACATGCACGCACTGGTATATCCTTGACAGAGAAACTGTGTCCTATTCTATCAGGAAAAGTCATGTGTTTGCTTTGACAAGTCCTCCAACAAGTAACAGTGAAGCATTCTGACCCACGGAATCCTGTTTCTAGATAACTGATCACAGGAGGGAAGAAGCAGCTCTTTGTGTTACTGTACAGAAGAGACTAGCTACCAGGCAGGAGAGGAATAGTGGTTACCAAATATAAATACACATGCATTCCTTCCTCTTCTAAACTACTCCTGGCTCTCCCATTACGTACCTATTATGTACCTTTGTGGTTTGCCGTTTAAGGTTAACTTCTTTCGGTGCTCTGGGGTCACTGGTCCAGACAGTTCTCATTTGGTGTTCCTTCCTGCTGACTCCAAGCAAAGCTGATGTAAATGGACTTGCTTTTCTTACTTTCCCTTGGTGGTTGGGTTGCTTTGTAAGAATTTGATGCACAAGTTTAAGTGATTTAACAAAGTGAATGCAACAGCAAGAAAATAGAAGAAAAAATACCAATTAGCACACACTTCCGCTGAAAACTTTAATTGGAGTACTTTTTTATTATCATTGACAATTTTGGGACAGTGTACAACTTCTGGGCATGTCAGAAGTAATTTTGGCTTATATCTGGCTCTGAACCACTCCATATACTGTACATTGAAAATGTAAAGGGCTGGGGATGCGGCTCTGTGCTACAGACTTGCCTGCCATTTACAAGGCCCACATCCATCCCCATCGCTGCAGGAAAACGAGAGTAGCAACAAGAAGTCACAGAATTTCAAATAGGTTTCAGCATGATGTTTGCCTGGAAACTGGTGAAACCAATCAGCATTAATATATGCAGCGTCCCAAACACTTTCTGAAATAGTGAATGGGGTTTAGGTGGGTATGCAGCTCAGTAAATAGGCTCTGGATTGGATCCCCAGTTGATTCGAGGGCACCCTTGGACAGGGACACACGTACACACACACACACACACACACACACGAATATTCCTCATTTACATCTTTCCCTCTAAGGCAATTTATTTGCTCTTACAAATTGAACTTTTGCCTAGATATTACAGCTACCTAAATCAATAACCAAAACACTAACTCTTACCTAGGCCCATATTCCTATCATCTGTGTCAGCTCAACATTACCCGATATACAGTGGGCTCTCTCTCTCTCTCACTCACTCTCGCTCTCGCTTTCCTCCTCTCTCCACCCTCTCTTTCCTCCTCCCTTCCCCTTCTCTGCCCATCTCTCTATCACACACATTCCACTAATCACTAAAACTATAGCAATCATTTGATTTCCCCTCTCCCAGCTTCTGCATTTATGTACTGGACAAGCCTGCATTCTTTCATGATCCCCCCAGGCCTCGTCCCTCCAAAATACTATGTGCATCCAGGTTGTGCACAATGTCTGTTCAACCACCATTTATTTGTCCTCTCTGCTGTGTGAGGCCCTGTGATGGCCACACCGGGGACCTGGCAAAGGGATACACTCTCATCCCTGCAGTAGTGACTGTCACAGTGATTGCCTCAGAATCATCTCACAAGCTCGTGTCTCTCCTCCGAGTCACCAGGCCACAGACATCCCCAAATACAACTCTAGTCATTTTTCTTGAATCATCTACATTGTCATTTGAAGCTCATACTATTTAAACAGTCTTAAGAAAACGAGTTTATCTAGGCACCTTGCTGCATTTTGAATCATGATTGAGTGTCCATTTGCCAAGCACACTATCTCTCTTTCATCCACTGACCTTATTCCCTAAAAATGCTGCAGGATCCACCCAGTTGAAGCGCAGGACCCCAGAGTCTGAAGCAAGGGTGTCTGGAGATCAGAGTGTTCAAGATAATGAGGTCAGGAATTAATTTCTTATTTGGACAACTGACTATCTATGAGTGCCAAAGCCACCATAAAACCCGTCCTATGAGCCTCTTATCTAGAAATATGTCAGGGAAATTGGGGATAAGTCAGAGCAGGCTGACTGCACTCCTGTCTTAGGATTTGGGAAATGTTCCCTAATGAATGACGGCCATTTTGCCACGCTTGCAATGTTTCCTGTCTCGTTATTACAGAAGCAGCATGCGCAACAAATCATCAGTTGATTTAGTGGCCAACCGATGTCACCTTGAACTCCCCTGACCCTCACTCCTGAAGCCTCTGGGAACGGGCGGGCTGGCGAACACTTGGGGTCGCCTTTGCCATCAGCAGCCCTGTTGTCGATGTTGGCATGCGAACATGGCTGAGCCTCTCTGAGCCGGGCCTCCGAGAGGGCATCCAGGACCCGGACCACAGAAGAGGCTGCACGGCGCCCTCTGACCACTAGGTGCCTCTGTAACCTGCCTGATGCGACAGAATCCTATGGCCATCCAGACGCCCCTTCCTTCTCACCAAGGCCGCCTAAGGCCTGCTGAGAAAGAGGAGGCCGCTTCCCTGCCAGGCCGAGCTCCCCTGGTTGTAGGCCGCTCTCCAGCTGTGGAGACCCTGGAAATGCCCGGCTCCACCGATGGCTCCCCGCCTCTGACTTGCCTCTGATTACAGGAGGGCCGGGCCCAGAAGACAGGCGGGAATATAAAGTCCTGGAGCCTTCATCCATCGCGTGGGAGCAACAAGCGGGCCTCAAAGGCACTTGGTGTGCTCCTGCCTGCGCCATGTCCCTCTGTCTTGGTCGGCTTTCCTCCCTCCCTCGAGGCCTGGGTTCTGGCTGCACGTCTGACTTCCTGTAGACAGAAGCCTCCATCCAGGCCTGTGCTGAAGTTTCTGCTGAAGTTCCCATTGACTGAACCATGGAGAGCTGTGGCCTGCGTCGATGAGATACAAGCTGGGGGATTTTGCTGAGACTGAGAAATTACTGAGCATCTTTCCTTCCTGAAGGCTCTTCTGGAATCTGGGAATCTGTGAGCCTGTATTTTTTGGCATCAAATCGGAGGTTGAATCTGGTGTGAAAAGAAGCAGAGGTGAGAGATTAGCCCTCAAGATGGAGTCAAAATATGCCTGAAGCTCTATCTCCACTTGAAGCGTCCATAGAGTTCTGTTTTGCTTGGATCAGATTATTTGAATTTCATTTTCTATCATTTGCACCAGAGAGAACTGTAGGATATAATAAGTATGGATGTTATTACAGTGTAATTTAAAACCTGTGAGATAGGATAGAGGTTGGGGCAAATCGTTAACTGCCGTAAGAGATGGCCAACTCAGAGAAGTTAATGGCTTTCCTAAGTTCATTTATCTAAGAAGTAGGTATTCGCCATCTCACTAGTGTTCTCGGACTGCAATACCCAAATGCCATCTGTTTGCACTTTGGTGTGAACAGCAGACCTTAGTGACCTTGCCCCTGTTCTCGCAGTTCTGACACTGGAAGTCTGAGCTCTCACATTGGTGGCCTCCTCCCTGGGTTTTTCATACAGTTTCCCCTCCCTGTCTTTAGGTATGAATTTCCTTTTGTTACAAAATAATATTTTCGTGTGGCCAGTTCTAAATGATTGAATTATAAAGAAGAGATGCCTGCCAGGCCAAGTAAGGTTTCATCATAGTCAACACCTACGTTGGAAGGGCACAGCCGATGTGCTGCTTTCCCTCACGCCCTCAGTGAGCCTGTGCTCAACATCCAGGATCCACTTGACTGGGCTAAGAATCATCCACTGGACGGAGGCACACCTCTGGGTGTCTGTGAGGGCATATCAGAGAGAGTGAGGTGAGGAAGAAAGACCCTGTGCTACTTTGAATGTATGTCTCCCCCCCTATTAGCAAAAGTGATTTATTATGCTTGTAACTTGGGTCTTCAGCTGCCTGACTGGAGGAGGCGTCACTGGTGTGAGGGAGCACGATTCCGACATCCAACCCAAAGGTGTGTTTGGGGGTGGATCTGAATTCCTGCCCAAAGGTGAAAGAGACCTCTGAGCTCTTTGGGTTCAGTGGTCACCTGTACTAGAAGACACCTCTGAAGTCCACCCAGAGAAGGACAAGAAGCTGAAAAGATGCCACAAGGAAGGGGAAGGGATCAATAAGGATTTGTTGGCTGTCTGCTATGTGCTAGGACTCCTGTTAGACAGTTAAACGATAAGAAAGGTCACTC
>PVHP010005467.1:0-65055 GCA_004024765.1 Zapus hudsonius
CATTTTATTCCTGTGATTCTTGCAGTTGTAGATGTATTTTATACATCCAGTAAACATACACAATATGAGATGAAAACAGCTATTCTACTTCATGTAGCATCTCCATTGTCAGAGAAAGAGAATGAATAGTGTAGCCAGATTCCTGGACAGGAGGAAGCAAGGAGCAATGAGGCCAAAAGTTTGCGTACCATCCTCTGTGACTGTGATGATTCCTTATTATTTTGTGTCTAGGTTGGAACACTCTAAAATACAAAGGAATGTTAGAATTAAACAGGCAATGCAGTATCTTTAGTTCACATAGATTTGAGAGGAGTTAGGCTTCCAGTCCTCCCAAAGGAAAGAATTGTGCATTACAGTGGATATGGAGCAGTCCTTAAAATGATCCTGACCTAAGACTAGAGCTACACTATCCCCAAAGGAATAGCTGCTATAGTTGTGCCACAATAATTTTTAAAAATAACACTTAAAATATTAACTGAAACGAAATAATATAACCACATCCCAAAACAAATCCTAACAGTATTTGAATAAATATTAAACCCTGGTACTGATCCTTGTAAACTCAAAAATATTTAATGTCAGGTTTTATATATATATATATAAAGATTGTGTAACAGCATATAAACTTTACATGCTGGCGAGATTGCTAAGTGGTTGGTTTGCCATTAAAGCATGAATACCTGAGTTTGGATTCCCGAGACCCACATAAATCTGGATGTTGTGCTGTGAAAGGTGTCTATAATCCCACCACATCTAAAATAAGAAAGGAGATGGTAACTCGAAGACCAGTGGAAGTTTGTGGGCCTGCTAGCCCTATAAAACAAGTGGTGGATAATGAGATTGTGCCAAAAAAAGAGGCAGATCCACTGGCATCCCAAGTTGTCATCTAACCTAACCTCTACGTGCTCTGTGGCATGCTCACAGATGCACTCACTCTCTCTCTCTCTCTCTCTCTCTCTCTCTCTCTCTCTCTCTCTCTCTCTCTCTCACACACACACACACACACACACACACACACACACACACACACACACACCATAGATCAACCTTCCTTTTTACTGGGAAGAAAGTTTTAAGTTTTCTCATTCTACATCTGTAATTTTTATTATGCAAAGAATTAAAAAAATTCTCTTGTTCTTAATGGCTACATGTAGAATCCTTACTTTCATGTTTACTGTGCTTGATATATAGATTACTCATTTATCTCAATGCAACAGAATTGAACTAATAAATGCATTATTATTAATCCCACTTTTGCAAACTCTATAACTATGTCTTACTATTAGCATTTATCACGCAAATATAAATCTCATATCATTCTATTTTACTTACTATGCATATACAATTATGTATATTTTCTGCATGATGAAGAGAGCATGGAAAAGATGCTAGTGTAAGCAAATAGTCATCACTTGTTATGTAAAGTATGCATCTTGTTTATTTTTAAATAGCTTCTAAGGTGTAATCAATTTAGATGCCATTCTATTCTGGTGATCTGCATAAGCCAAAGCAAGTAAATATAGAAATTCACAGTTATTCATGATCATAAACATCACACCTGGTTCGTATTTCACAGAGAAAGGAGGAGGCATGTATAATATTATTGTGGTCTAGAACTATGAAAATGAATATTTATTTAAACATGAGCTTCAAGGTCATTCAGAATTGTTTTATAAGGAAGATCTCTTATGCATTGCAGTGAATAAATGTGTCTCCAAAGCTTTAAAGATGAAATATAATTAAAATGAGAGTATAGTGAGGGAAACTTGACCAGGTTTTAAATATTCTGAATCACTTAATTTTTGAATATGTATAAAATAAACTCATATAAACATTGGGTAAAACGATATGATTATATCCTTGTATAAAATACAAATCACATCCTGTTTTAATATTGAAATGCTTAGCACTATTCTTTTAATATCAAAATGCTTAATAGTAAATATAAATTTTTAATTCAATAGTAGACCAATAATATTAGTTAAATGTGAAATTATAATTTCTATAAATAGTAGGAGATATGTATGTTTCATATAAGTGTTTTATGTTATGAAAACAATCTAGTAGTTCTGACCAGTTTCTTATTACTTAGTTGTGTTTTGACAACCTGAAAAATTATAGCTTAATGAATGCTATATATATTTTGGAAGATTTTTTTGTAATTGTAATTCATCCTTTCTTTTTATTTGTAGCATTAGGTATATAAGAATACTATAATCATCAATACAAATAGAAAAATAGTTCATTATTCTGGTTGTAAAACTTTGATAATATCTGAGAAAACAAGTAGTACCATAATGTGGTTATGATTACTTATAAGGTGAGGATATTTACCATTTTAGGTTATCATTGTTCTCAGATTGTTTCATATTTTATGTGCTAATACACTCCACCATTGCTGTGGAGCAAGTTATGAACATGTGCTGAGATAAGGCATGAGTCAAATGAGGATCATTTTAGATTACACTATATGCTCTGTCTTAATATCTATATGCAAATAAGGAACCATGCACCAAATTGTGTTCTCACTGAAATTATAATGATTGCATTCTTCTCTAACAAGTCAATGTCATAGCTTTTACAAAGCTGGACGATGTTAATGACTACCTGCTCACCTGCAACAATCCTATGTAACTTTCCCAAGTTAAGTTTACTAAATCTCCATTTGGGGTGCATTCAAAGTTACAGAGCTTGAAAATAAAATTAGATTACATGGTTAATTTCTTGCTTTGCTATGGAAAGCCATACACAATTCTGTCTTAATTTTAACTTCCAAACATGCTGCCTGTTAGTCTATGGAATGACAACTAACCAAAGATCAAGTAACAAAATTGTCACTGTCAGGGCTCCGCAAGACCATGTAGAGGAATTTGACCTTCCTTTGTTCTTGTTTATTTATCTCTGATACATATGATTCAATATTTCAAATAGCTGTCAATATTAGAATGAGAATGTCATTCAGAGAAACAAGTCACCAGTGAGAATATCTGGAAAGAAATGATTTCCTGAAGTGCAGACACACAATGAGTAGAGACAAAAAGTCCAAGATTAGGCAACTAGAGAGATGTAGACAGGTGCACAATATGCTATATGGGTGAATGGATAATAAGTGATAATATAGCAAAATTTTAAATGAAGTTCTTCTATCTCAGTTACAGTGGAGGGTATGAAAGACACTGAAGAAATGCAAATTGTTTTCACTGTCTGTAACTGTTAGGTTTCATCATGGAACTTATTAAATATATGACATATATATATATAACTTGGATATGTAAATTTAGAGTCACATTAAAATTAGAAGGTAGCTGACATTGTTTTCCTAAAATATCATGGAACTCTTAATTACTGATGAAGTTTTTGAACTGAACATAATAAGGTAGAGTTGAAGCTGCATGTTCGTGAAGACGCACAGAGGTGGATGGCATCTCCAGCGGTTGGTTATGATTCATCATCATAGTGCACAGAGTGACTGTTTTCAATGAAATATGACCATCACAAAATTATCCACTTACAAATATGCTGAATATCTCCATCCCTACCCTACCTGACCATACCTATCCTTTAATTTCCTTAAATTCTCCTCTTACATTTCAACACGTTTGGAAATACAAGAACAGAATACTTATTCACAAAGCCCACTCAAAAGTCATGCCATTAAAACACTACTTGTATAAATGACAATCTTCAAACATTTATGTCAGCTTTTTAGAGCCGAATTTATTCTCCTTATAATTTATGAAGCCTGTTGTCCCTTGAGCTCTAAGGCTTGAGTATACCTTTCTCCATATCTAATGAGATTTCCTCAAATCCTGCTCAAGAATTCATTTCATCTCAGAACTTTTATTGTGTTTCCTGCTTCTGTGAATTTTAATAGCTTTTTATTTATTTATGTTTTATTTTTTGTTGTTGTTGACACACTGAGATTTAGTTTTTTTTTTTTCAAGCTAGAGTCTTGCTCTATCCTAGACTGACCTGGAATTCACTATGTAGTCCCACGATGGCCTCGAACTCATAGTGATCCTCCTACCTCTGCCTCCCAAGTGCAGACATGGGCAAACACATCTGGCTAGATTTAGGTATTTTTAAAGAGGTATTTCTCCTTTTACTACCAATCTTCACTTCATTTGTACTTCAAATATCTTACATATAAATTTACTACTTAATAAGCGTCTCAGGGAATACATGAAGTAAATATGGCCATGATCAAAATTATGTGGAACCTAAGGCAATCTTGAAAATTTATTAAATAAATCTTTCCACAATTATGTATGTTTAATTTTTTCCACTATAAATATTTTAAAAGATAAAGTTAAAATGTTTAAGATTCCTATGGAACATTGAAATTAGTTATCAGTTTTTAAGGAATAGAAAAAGAATCATTACTGTTGCAGTGAGCTTTCTTATTACTGGCACTAAGAATCTGACCAAAAGCAAAGGGATGGGAGGAAAAGATTTATTTTTGGCTTACAACTTGGGCGGGGCCAGAGTGGGGCCAGGGCGGGGTGGGGTGGTCTCTAATGGCAGGAATAAATGGTGGTGGTATGAGCTGAGGAGGCTGGATTCCACCATGTGGCAAATATCAGGTGGATAATGGCAGCAGGAGTGTGCCCAACACTGGCAAGAGGAAGCTATCTATAAAATCCATAAGCCACCCCCAATAGCCCATCTCCAACAAGGTTATAATGCCAAAATTGCCATCAGCTGGTGATCAAGTATTCCAAACAGCTAAATTTATGGGGGACACCTGAATCAAACCACCACAGAGACTGTCTAGATTTGAAAAACGATAAACTGCAGAAGGGAAATTGTAACACCTGTGAACATTGATGGATTAAAATAAAGGCTATATGAGTATTTTAGCTATAAAGGACTGTATTAGAAACTCTTTCCAGTCCCATGATCAAATATATGTCAAAAGCAATTTAAAGAAACAAATATTCATTTGGTTTATCGTTAGAGGGTAGAGTCCATAATGATGGGCTGAGGGCAGCAGCCGAAGGAAACTGCTGATCACAAGACATCATCATCAAAAAGCAGAGAATGAACAGGATGTGGAACCAGGATAGAAAGTCACAGGGCCTACCCTTACAGACCCATTTCTTCCAATAAGGTTCAATCCTCTAAAGCCTCTACAACCTTCCCAGATAGCACCAGCAGTTCAAACCCATGAGTCTATGGGGGATGATTCACATGCAAACCCCGCAGATTGAACTAATAAGTAAGAGCTTTCAAGTGCTCAAGACGTGAGATCTTAGATTGTGCCAACGCGGCTTCCACCTGCAGGGATGGCTAGGGGACCTGTCTTATAAGACCTTTCATGGCAGTTCCATCTGACTAATGAATACTCTTACTATTCTATTCTGAGGCTCAAATGTTTCTTTTAAAGTTTGGTTGTTGCAAACCAATATAAACCAAGGAGTCCTAGGACACTCCTTTCTTTCTAAACTGCCTTTGACATGAATGAAGAATGAAATATCAAAAAACTAAATTCTTGGAATGATAATCACAGAAATCCCGTAACAGTATAAAGGAAACATTACATGGTTTTATAGAAAATCACGGTAGATATTCTGGTCACATGTTGGGAGAACTGGTAAATGTTAGTCCTCTACACAGAAGGCTTCATGCTTAATTACTTTACACAACGATGAAAAGAATACACCTGTTTCCCCCATGCATGTCCACTTAAACTTGGAAAGGTATAATGCAGTACTTCAGAAATTGACTATAATTATAATATATAGTACATATTAATTATAAGTGATTGACTCATCTTTCCTCTTTCACAGAATAGTACTTTAAAATGAGACTATACTTTTTGTAAACACTATACTTGTGATAGAACCATTTTAGTTATGATCTAGACACCATCTAATCAATTAGTAAATCAACAAATCATCATTGAATTAATGTTTATGAGATTTTTTAATGCACAAATGCATAAAAATAGTGAGTTGTTTTTTTATTCATTAAGAAAATAGAGCAATAAACAGAAATGTGATGTTTATTAAGCAGTTATTATTTGGTTCAGCACCATCAGCTCTGAAGTATAAGGCAGAATAAATTCTTATAGCTTCATTTTCCATAAGAGAAAAAAGTTTAGTCTACTAGCAATAGTAATCATCACGTAAGAATTAACTATTGATATACCTATCAGTGACAGATAATTGGCCATTCTTCAGGATTCCTGTTTTCTGTCCCAGTGAATTTCGAGAAATGGAAATAAATCACAGGAGGAAATGAAACAACAAAATATAATCTTCAAATTTAATTATTGATGGGGAATTCTAATTATCACTCTCAGGGGATATTTCTGATTGTACTATTTCCCCAGCCATACAACAATGCATTTATAGTTGGACACAGTACTATTATAAAGAATGTCTAGTTATCATGTTGTTGCATCATAAACAGCTCTGTGAATTAATCTGTACTGTAGATTGACAGAAGACATAAATCATACAACAGAATTGATGATGAGTTGTGGATGCATTATTTTCAATAATTTAAGTCATATGATCACTTTGTTATAAGAGTTAAGGTCAAATCTAAGAACAGTTTCCTAAACAAAAACAATGATCCAGAGAAGTGTTTATCGACTTACTCCAGAATTCTATTAGCTATTGTCACAGGCTTCATGTAACTTTATTATTTGCTATAAACACCTTCATCATTTGATCTGCTGAGTTACAAGGTAGAAATTATGGAGGGTTTGAACTGTAGCCAGATATTTGAAACAACCTTGTCTCCCCTGAACTTCAACTCACAATGGAAACTCAGAATTAAACCAACAAATAGAGCCCAGTGCTACAGTGAAATATAAATATTTCAAGTATAAATGATAGTCTATGAGAGGTGACAGTTAAAAATCCTATAAAATTAAAGGGAGAAAATATAGCATAAGTGTAGAAAAATCCAGGGAAAGTAAGAGCAAGTAAAAAGGATATGAGAGTGAAATATTACTAACATATGAAGTGTGTGCAGGTTAATGTCTCTTGAACAATATCAGCAGAGGGAAATAATAACATACAGTGTGCCATAAAAATGAAAAGATAAGTAGGTAAGGGTTTGTTTTCCTTGGCAAAACAAAGGGGGAAGAAATAATGAAAACCAGGTTACCATGGGTGCAGTTCATAACCCCCCCTACTCTATGGACAGATCCAGTATGCACACTGAGGAATGACCCCAGTGGGTAGGGGACAGAGAGGAGGGTAATGGGAACACCTTCACAAGATTTGCTCATACTTCATACATATGAATATACTTATTCATAATAAAGATATTAATTTTTAAAAAATTAAAAAGATGTTTAAAAATAAAAAAAAACTTTAGTTTATGATCAATGAAGTTTTTATTTTGATCTTCCTTTTTCTACCTTTTCAGACTTTACCATTCTAGCAGTTGTTAGAATATTTTTTTTCTATAACAGGGTTGTGACTATCATTAATACGAATGTTGACTTCAGAGAATAAAAACAACCAGTCCATATTGTATAAAACAGTTGAAAATTTATTGTGGAGAGAAATTTTACATGTGCCATTTAAACATAATAAAACAGTTTACACTTACTTAAAGCTCAATAGTTATATCTCCCATCATTCATTCTCTTTGAAAGTAAAAAAAAAAATTCACATTTTAAGATTAGAAAATAGTATAGAGTTGCTTGTATAAAAATAGTGCTTTACCATGCTTACCATTTATTCCATTTTTAAAAGATAAAATATGGGAATGAGTACTACTGGATTATGGAGCCATAACAATGACTGCTATCAATAGTGATAAAGGAATTATTAAGATAGCTCAATGTAGGGCTAATTTTTAAACTTCACTCAGTGAAATTAAAGCACTTTAAGAAGTGAGGAGTGAAATGCACTCCATTTCTGACAAGGAGGAATCCTCACTGCATTATCACAGGAGAAAAAAAACATTTTTTACTAAGAGATTATTAAAGAGTCAAGTTAAGACTCAAAACATATGGACTAATAAAAATTAAGAGACAAATATTTTGTAAATGTATTAATGTAGAATGGATCCATCAAAATCATTTGAGACAAAACACACACAAAGGTTGAGGATTCTCAATAGCTTCACTCTGATGCTGGAGGCTTAGAAGACTGTGAGAGTGTGACTGGTCCTCAGTTCATGTTGGAAGGTCACAGAGCTGGGTTCCAATGCCAGACAAAGAAGACAGCCCCTGCACAGTGGATGCTCTCACGATCACGGAGTAAAAGCAGGCAGGCCAAAGCCAAATGCATCTATCTCCCTTGGACTGCTTTATGCATGGGTTGGAAGGGCTGCCCACTCTGGAGCAGCCTTTCCATCTCTGCCTTCCTGGAAATGCCTTCACATACCCACCCAGATGCCTCTTACCAGAGTTTAGATCCAATCAGGTCAACAATGGAGACCTTTGCAGAACCCTATAAATAAGCAGAGAATCTAGGGATTTTGTGTTACTATCAGTTCTCTTTGGACTCCCTTCAATTATCGAAGAGAAGATGAAAGAATGTCTTTTTATGTTTTTATATGAAAGAGTATTTCATATGGTCATACGTAAATATCGAAAATTCTCCTTTTTCTCCTCTTTCTCCCCTCTTCTTCCTCTTCTTCCATTTCTTGATGAGCAAGAAGTAGGAGGCAGGAAGACCAAGATTCCAAAGCCCTTGAACTTGCTGCATAGCCTCTGGGACTGAGCAGATACTAACTCCTCACTCCCCCTTCCCAGCATGCAGAAAGCTCTTGTTGGATTTCTCAGTCCATGTCATGAACTCCACCTTAATAAGTATCCTTTGTAATATGATTTTTTTCATCTGCTCTGTTCCTGAAAGGAGAGAACTCTGAAAAATACAGGTGTTGTCAGGAGGATGCTATGACACCAGCTCTGACACATTTAGTTGGTTTTCTAATAAGTTTCTATATAAAAAGGTAATTGTTTCATCTATGGTGGCCAGTAGTACATTCTTGTGCATGCACTTTTAAAAATGGCAGTCTTTATTCCACTAAAGAAAGCAGGTTATAGGCACAGATAGGGCTCCTAACCACACTGGTGGAAATAATTGTAGTTTGGTTGGCTTTAACATTGCCTGAGTTATCTCTGGCATCTTAAGTTTCAAAGATTCTTCCGAAAAGCTGAGGCTGGAGTATTTAAAAATATCCCTTCCTAGTATTGCTGCTAAATGAACCCCCTTTTAACCTCAGTCAGAAACCACTGGTCTGGGGCTGGAGAGATGGCTCAGCGGATGCCTCCAGTGCCTAAGGCCCCAAGTTCAATTCTCCAGTACCCACATAAGCCAGACCCACAAAGTGGTTCTCTCTCTCTCTCTCTCTCTCTCTCTCTCTCTCTCTCTCTCTCTCTCTCTCTCTCTCTCTCTCTGTATCTCTCTGCTTAACAAAGAAAAAAAGAAAAAGAAACCACTGGTCCCATCCAAATTTAGCCTAACCTTGATTCTGTCCTTAGGCTTGGAGTAGGGTCTCACCTCATTACTGGTTGTGGGTCTGCGGCTCAACTTCACAACTTGATCCTTCAGTGTCGAAAATTAGCTCCCTCGAAGGTCTCTCTTCACATTTCCCCAAGACTAGGTCAAAGAGCAAATGAAAGGAACAACATTAAGCTATAAGAGTATCTCTCCTTGATGGTGATTACTGAATTAATTCAAATGACTTCGTATTTCCACGTTTAATCAAAACTAATGAATTCATCATCAGTGCACTGATATTTTGGATGATTAGAATGAAAAAGGCTACTCTTCTCATGTTTTTAATCTTTTTTTAATCTTTGGTTTTTCTATTGCAGAGAATACATTTTAATCCCTCTTCTCTTGAAAAAGAATGTTTCTTTTCCCTGTATTGTGTGAATCAATTTGATCCCCTATGAATAGGTTTTGCACAGCCATGAGCTTTAAAAGGATGTAGTAGAAGGTGCAGCTAGGGTGCATCTAATTTGTTTCAGAGTACTGGGGAAGGTTTATTTCTAGCACCCATAGAGCTTCAGGAACATTTCAGTTATCATATCAGAGAGAACTTCAAATTTATCTCTTTTCGTGTTCACTTCAAATCCTTTCATCCCAAGGAGGCTGAATTTGCAAAGGAAAAAAAATCTACCATGTACTTGGCATTTTCTGAGTAATGAAATGGTAGTGCTTAGCTTTGGCTCAATCAAATTTAATTGCCAAATGAATGAAAATATTATATTATGCAATTGGATTATGAACCAATTTATATTCTTGATACCCTACATCTGGTATTCTTGATGCCTGAAAGAAAACTTTTAAATCCCTCAGATCACTAAACTGGTATCCCTTATAAGAGATATGAGAAAAGCTTGTCTTATTTTTAGTTATAGTGATGAGGAAAAAAGACAAGCTGAAAAGCACATATGTATAATATATTTTTGTTCTTTTTTAATGATGGTGAAACACATGGCCACAAATTTGACAATTTAAAACAGCACAAATTTATTTTCATACATTTCAGGAGTTTAGAAGTCTGAAATGGGTCTCAATGGGATAAGCAGGATAAAGCCAATCTGTTACCAAGGCTGCGTTCTGTTCCGGCAAAAGCATCTACACCCTGGGATGTTCCAGCTCCCCAGCACCAATTGGACTGCAGCCCCCTCCCAGGATTTCAAAGCTGGCAATTCTGAACTGGTCTTTCTCATGCTGCTAAAGATCTGGGTTTCCACTTTTCTACTCCCAACCCCCTTTTCTCTTTGAAGACTACAAAAATGAGAGTGTACTCACCCTTTGGAGACAGCATGTTTCCTGCTCAACCTCCTAAGATCACATGTGTGAATTCCTTTTGCCTTACAAGAGGACATATTCATAGGTTCAGGAATTAAAACATGGGCATCTTCAAACTACTATTGTTTGTCCACCGATCTCCTTTCAAAGTTGAGCATAGCTAGTCATAAAGTAGATGTAGTGACCTTATGAGAACAAAACCCTGTAACTTTGTACATCAGGCATGGCTGGCAAATTTCCCCCAAAAAGGCCATGGAATGAAGGTGTATAAGGTTTCATATTTCTATTCTTTGAATTTCTAAAATTGTTGTTTCCAGACCCATGGATTTTATCCCTTGGAGCAATAGAACAATGTAGCATTATTAATTTAAAGTGCTTTGACATACTAGGAGATAGTTTCACACTTAAATATTGTCACTTCTAAATACACCTTAATTATAGCTTTCAAAGACTTTTTGATTTTATTCATTTTTAAATATTTATATTTATTTAAGACAGAGAGAAGAGAGGGAAAGTGAGAAGGGAGAGATAAAGTAAGAGATTGAAAAAAAAAAAAGCTTGGGCACATCAGGTCCTCTTACTGCTACAAATTCCAAACGCATGCACCAAGTTCTGCCTTTGGCTTTATGTGGGTAATTGGAATTGAAATCCAGCCAGCAGACTTTGTAAGCAAGTGCTTTTAACCTGAGCCATCATCCCAGCCCCCAAAGACTACTTTAATTTCTATTTTATTCCTTAGAAATCTGACGGTGTATATGTAGTCAGAACAGTGGAATTTTATGGTTAATGCCCATTGTATAGTTAATTTGTTGTGTAGTACAAATGAACTATTTTATTTACTGACCCAGTGTGAAGGTATTGAATGCTTTGTAATTTTCAATGATTTGCAGTGCTTTAGTGAAATGACAAACAAGGGATGCTAGAAGTTGTCAGTGCTATTCTGTTAATCTTTTATTTAGTGACTCTGTCATGGTAGAGTCTATCTCAGGAGGCTTAATGTGCAGGAATCATTCATTCTCTCTTAGTAGAGACTTCCACACATCTTTACTCCAGACTTCCCTAAAATGCAAAACAAACTTCTGAATTTTTATAAAGCTTGATTTTTAAAAAACCTTTCAAATTATGCATTCATGAGAAGTACATAGTTACCAACAATTCACACATTTCACTTGGACTCTTGCTCTTCTATCTTCTGTGCTTGGTCTGTTGTGGTGACTCCATGCTCTGCCAACATCACCCTTTCTCCGCTTCCCTCTGCTCATGATATGTTTCATATACCATGTTTTCAAATTTAATTTTACTCAAATTTAGACATTAAGGGAGGGAACAGAGATATATAAGAAAAAGAAATACCCGCATGGGCACCTCAGAGTGATCACACTGAATTAAATGAATACATTTTGTCTACAGAAAAATTTGTTGGTGCTAATTGAGTATATGGAATTCAATATTTATTGAAACTTGTTAAAATATATACCTAAAGAAGGTTAATTTTGCCACTCAAAATATTAAATTATAAAGAGAATAAGTATTGAAAGGGAATCAAGTCTTTCTAACTTATCCCAAACCTAATAATAATGATATTCATTAAAATACAAACATGGTTTAATGCAACAAATTACATTAAGGTCCCAATTTTAAAAATTCTCCTATGCAGGATTCTGATTATTTCTAAATTGCTGTGGTGATTTTTTTTTTTTGAAACTCAAATTGGAGAGGTTCATCCTTCACAAACGTCAGCTCTAAGAGAGGGTTTCCTGACTATTCTTTTGTTCCACAACACCCAACACATAAATAAAACTTGTTAGAATAGCATAGATACTGTTAAAAGTTAAAGCAAAGGCAAAGTTGTGAAGCTATAATTATCATATCATATTAACTAACATCGGGGATTAAAGTTGATAATAATAATAGAATGCAGAGTCCAATGATATAGTGCTTAGTGAAATTAAAGACATAATTGAACTCATCTCCCTAATTAATATTTCATGGAATATAAATTAACATAGTTATGTGATTTGTTTATGTTATGCAGATAGTTGGTTGAGAAAATGTCAGAAGTAAACCCTGACTTCTCTGACAGAGACCAATTTCTTTGTCAATGGGATGAAATCATTATGGGTTTGGGAAGCAAAACGGAATGGCAGTTGTCTGTAAAATGTGAGGTTAATGAGTTTCCCATGGTTTTTATTTATGTTTATTTCTCTCTTTATTTTATAAGAAACATGTATAAGCCAAGTGATAAAATATTGGGCATAAAGTAGAATAATGCTTTTAGTGAAAATTATATGATCAATCCTGATAATTATATTAGGAATTGTTAGATGACACATTATGGAATGTTGAAACAATAACTTAACCCAATTTCTTTCTTTGGCATCGGATATTCTATTGGCTTATCACTGGCGAGTGAAGAGGTGAGATTCATTTTTTTTAAGTTTTATTTATTCATTTTCAAACAGAGAGAGAGACAGAGAGACAGACAGAGAGAGAGAGAGAGTTCCAGGGTCACCAACTTGTGGGCCTGGCCTACACGGGTACTGGGGAATTGAACCAGGGGCCTTAAGCACTGGAGGCAAGTGCCTTAACCACTGAGCCATCTCTCCAGCCCCGAGATTCATTCTTGAACTCGTGCAAAGAGGTAAAACTACTCAACTGGCATTGCCTTCTGAATGATTAGGTGGCTCTCTTATATTACTTGATTTTCTGTCTTAGTGTATTGAAGGATGTTGCCATCAATTTAGAAGCTTATATACATTTTTTGGCAATCTTATTTTAGACATAATCAAATTTCTATGTAGCTAAATGACATTTTTCAAAATAAATTTTATATTAGTAAATAAAGGAAGTCCTAGATTTAACACCAAAAACTTAAAGACACAACCTTATACTAATGTCAAAGAATTAAATGAAAGCATGGATAGAAAGCCAATTTATCTAAAGTATATATGTAATCCTCAATTACATTCTTGTCTCTAGATATAATCTTAACTTTATTCATTCATAATCAAAATTATCAGTGTTATTTTGAGAAGCAGCATATTGAACAGTATAAAAATATGATTTATTTGCGATTGATTTTTTTTCTCTATAACAACAAAAAATAAAGAAACAGTAACAACAAAATGATGGTGTTGATTTGGGGTTGAATTGTGTTACCTAAAAAGATTGGATGGAGTTTGGAATGTTTGAAATAAAATGTTGTAGATATAATTAGTTAAGATACACATATCAGTATAGCATGGCCTCTCTGCTCAGATGACCAGTGTCTTTATAAGAGGCAATGACACAGATGTACAGACATAAAAATTGTTTTTATTTTCCTAAGTATCTCTATATTATGGTTTATCTTTTCTCTATTAAATACAATTCACATTTTTATTTCAAATCTGAAAGGATTCCTTTGAGCAATGTTTATCCCACATAATTATTTCAAAAGCTACAGTGTGGCAGTAAGCATCCTAGACTATAAGACTAAAAAAAATGGAAAAGTAAGAGTTGGCCTCCAGATTAATTAAAATGAAAATTACACATAACCCTGTCATGGAGAGCTAATAACTATGTCAATTTATAGCATTTTATATCATTAGTCTTAGTAACTGCATATTAAATTTCAAATAAAGTTAACAACATTAGCAAAGTATATTTTTACATTAATATGGGAAGCTCCATGTAAAATCTAACCATTAAGTGACTACACATGTAAAAGTTATGTAGAGAAGATAGGCTAAGAATCTGCAGTGTTCAACATGAAATTTGCCAGACTGTTCTGCATGATCCCACTTCTTATCAGCTAGGAAAGTCTCATTGCTGCACAAAGAACCTGACAAAAAAAGGGAACTGACCCCCCCAAAAAAAAAGTAGCTTGTGGTGGAATGGGTTTATTTTATTTTGCCGTAAAGCCTTGAGGGGAAACTTCATAATGGTAGGAAAAAAGGGAATATGGCATGAGCAGAGAGGCTGGACATCACCCCTCCTGGCCAACATCAGGTGGACAACAGCAGCAGGAGAGTGTGCCAAACACTGGCCAGGGGAAGCGGGTATAACAGCCATACCCTGCCCCTCTCAAACACATCTTCAACAAGATTCCAATTCCAAAAATGACATCAGTTGGGGATGAAGCATTCAGAATACATAAGTTTATGGGGGACGCTTGGATCAAACCACCTCCGATAGGATGGACTGACATGTTTGCTTAGAATTTCTAACATTTACAGCACTCATTTTTTGTGGAAATAGTCTCATACATTGCATCTCAAGACCTATTTTCTTATTTTGAAATTTCACTTTATAGGTCCTGAACAAAGGAATATTCTCTTTATACAGGTGTAATATTTGGGTATTGCAACATGGATATTAATATGTATCTGTTTAATCATATATTAACTATATATTGTGTTCATGTAACACATTTAAATAATGTCTGTACATATTTATATTTATAATTATATATTATAATTATATAAAACTTGGTTTATAAATAAATAAAAGTACTAAATAGATCTACTATATGAATGGCTGTATCATAGATCCATAGCTAATATGTTTACAAAGTAATAACAGTAGCTCAAATGAGATGAAGGCAGCTATTACTCTTCTCCCCCCCCCCCCACACACACAAATATTCTTGATACAGACTTTTATTTTTTTTGTTTTTCAGACTACCTAGATGGGAAATATAACCTTTGAAAAACAAATCTACTTATTAATTTGAGCTGCTCACAAATATTTTAAAGTAGGGAAACACATTCAATATATCATTTGGAAAAAATAATTAAATTTATTTCCTCCACATTGTATTGTAGCTTAAACTAAGATAAGAAGGAAAACAAAAAATTTGAGTGTAAATTGAATTATGTGAAATAGAACTCAGGCCATTCAAGTCAATAGAAAAGCCTTTTCTTGGTAAGCTATAAGGAAAAGTAAACGAAATTGATCAAGGAAATTGACTTATATTATTCTTGTGAATTCATGTGGCTTAAATTTTTAGAAGTACATTTAACTTGACCTTTTGTCTGTTTGTATGTTTGAAGTAGGGTCTCACTCTAGCCCAGGCTGACCTAGAATTCACTATGTAGTTTCAGGGAGTCTCAAACTCCTGGTGATCCTCAGACCACTGCATTCAGGTGCTGGGATTAAAGGCATGTGCCACCACGCCATGATTAACTTGACCTTCTAGAGATATTTCCTTACAACTAACCTGAATGAAAACTTCACAGATCAACTTTGATTTAATTTGTTATTAAAAAGAGAGAATATGTTCTTACTTATTGTGAAATCAAAATATACTTAATACTTAAGCTTGATGCAACAAAAATCAAAGTCTATGAAAATAGAGCCAAAAATTCTCAAAAATTTAAAAATAAAATCCAACGACATATACAGTGATGTCATTTTGCTTTACCCAAGATACCAAAGGTTAGTTAACTATTTTAGTATAAGTCAGTGTTTTCAGCATTTTCACTGAAGTCACACACACACACATACACACACACACACACACACACACACACACACACACACAATGATTAGCTCAAAGGAAGTACAAATATTCAATAAAATCATGACAAAATACACATCAATTCAACAATCAGGAGGAGATTCTATGAATAATTAAAGCAGGATATAAACTTATTTGCATAAACAACTTCCATTTGAATTATCAAATAACATATTATTACAGGGGTGGTACTACTTTTATATCAAACTCATGAATTGGAAAGTTCAGCAGTGTTATGATGTAAATTTCCTAGAAACTGACTTACAAAGTATGAGGACTATTTTTTTGTAGAAATAACTAGTTGACTATATAGAATTTCAATGTGTTTGGAAAAGCTAAAATGAACTTGAAAAGTACAAATTTGGATGAGTGATAGAACTTGATTTGGAGACTATGCATGAAGCTATAGAATTTGAGATCTTGAAATAATTGTGAAAGGAAATAAAGATTAATGAAACAGAATGGGTAATTGAAATAGTATCAAATGTCAATCTAATGCCTATTGACTGTCAAGCAAGCGGCTAAGTCAATTAAAAGAGAAATCATGTTCTTTGAAAAATGGTGATTAAAGAATTGTTATACTATAAAAATAATTAGCATTAGTTACAATTGTGTAGTTGTGATTAAATACTAAACAAACAGAGGAATGTCATGTGTTGTGACTTGCTTCTTTGGAACAAGAAGTTGAAAGAATTCACATTACAGGGACTGATAGGCGAAAGTTACATAACAATAAGCAGTATGGCTATATTTACATAAATATCCAGACTAGGAAAAAACATTGGATAAAGATAGACCAGACGACCCATGGAAGAGGTTATCCAGCAGAATGGGGAGGGGAATTGGGGATAACAACTCATTGTTTGCCCACTAAATGCTGTAACTCATTATGGACAATAAAAAAATAAAAAAAAGATAGACGTAAGATAAATCATTACCTTCTACAGAGGTATGAGTCATATTGATTAAGGGAGGCATAAGAAACTATCTTTGAATATATTATATTTACACTTCATTTGAGAGAGAGAAAGAGAGAGAGAGAGAGTTTGAGAGAATGGGTACACCAAGACAGCTTGCAGCTATCAATATACTCCAGACCCATTTGCTTCTTTGTACATCTGACTTTACTTGGTTACTGGGGAATCATACCTGGGAAGTAGGTTTTGTAAGTATCTTTCCATGCTCAGCCATCTCCCCATGTCCTCTCTAATTAACTTAATTGACATCATCATTATGTGAATATTCACATATATTAAGCTTTCTACCTAAATGTGTTTAATAAATTAATTAAATATATATTTGTCTTCATCAACTAGATCATGAGACAGAAAAATTCATGAGAAATTATTACATTATTTTATGTACAAATATGGAAGTGAAAATTTGGTTTGAATAAAAGTAGGAAGAATATTTCATCATTCATATTATGTTTTAGAAAATAATTATTATAGTAAATCCATAAACAGTGACTCATATAATAGCCATTAATTATTCTTATAACATGTAAATACCTAAGCATATTACAGGTTTTCTGTACAATTTTTTAATCATTGGACTTCTAAGAACAGAGACTACTTAGCCATTGTAACAGTAAGGGGGATGAAGGAAGTAGTAGAAGGGATAAGGAGAATGGGAGGGGGAGGGAGAATAAGAGAAAGAGAGAGAGAGAGAGAGAGAGAGAGAGAGAGAGATGCTGAATAAATTAAGGACAGAGGAAACCCCAAGGGTTTTAGTAGGGCTCAGTTTCTATGGACATACTGACTATTTCACTCTCAGTTGAGCTTGAGAGCAGAGACCATCGGACATCACAGTGAAAAGTATAATGGAGACGAAGTTGCTAGAATGTCCCAGTAATTAATGCTTTTTAGGTGACCTGAAAATGCAGGAGAGAACATGCAACACAATTTCACCAAGCTTCAGTTGTTAGCATAATTGTATAAAGAGGTCTGTTGTTATGAAATCACAAGGCTCACAGGTTTTAGGTAAGCTAGAACATATGCACGTACCCTCTATGTGATTTCTTAAAAGTTTAGAAATGTTTCAAGTTTTAAAGGAAAAAAAAATGACTTTGTAATTATGTTCAACATTTTTTAAATGTAGATAAACTTTATTCATTGAATGTAAGTACCTCTGTTTTATCTGGGTCAGGTCGGCATCATGCTGCTTGTATTATATGAATGTATGATAGTCTCTGACATGGTGACATTAATAGTATAGATAAGATGATAAGAAAGAAAGAAAGAAAAAGAAAGAAAGAAAGAAAGAAGGAAGGAAGGAAGGAAGGAAGGAAGGAAGGAAGGAAGGAAGGAAACATAGTGGTTTGAGCTATTCACCAATGAACTTTTCATTTTTATTTTTTCATCAAATATGCTGTCTCCAATCATTCACAATCCTTTATTATTCCTTGAGAAAATTATTATTTTGATAAAATATCCTATCACTAAACAAGGACAATTTTCAATTTTATTTGTTTTCCACTTTATCAAAATTATCACTACTTAGTACAGTAGAAGAATTAGGAATATGCCAAAGGATACCAATAGGACAGATAAGCATCACAGGACCTAAAGAAATCCAAAAATCTGAAGAGGATGTGTTCTATGGGAGGCCAGAAATGAGGTGTCCTCCAGAGAAGAAAGTCAAACCCAGTATGTGAGACTTGTCGAAGCTGAGTTCATGTGTACTGTTCAGTTGATAATCGGGCTTATGACTGAACCAACTCTTCATCTGCTGAAATCTGAATCTGAATAAACAATATCTTTTGTTCATTCCATGTATACAGCCAAACTCCCAACAAAACTAATAATGCAGTTTCAGAATTGTTATTTGCTGAGCTGAATAACAAGGTCGACAGAAGTTTAAATGTGTGCTTGAGAGTTCAGGCATAACTAGGTATAACTCTAATGATTCAAAACATTTATAAACTAAAATAAAGTTATGACTGAAATAAGGCAATTAAAATGCCCAGAGAAATAGAAGATAGGTAGAGAAGATAAAATGTCACGCTGTCACAAAATAAGTGTGTTAGGGAGCAAATGAGCAAGCATGTGCAAGTTATCAGAACACTGAAAGAAAAACCTTGGAAAATCTAATTTAATGTTGGAAAAATGACTATGATTTAATGCATCATTTTTTTTTATTGTGAAGAATGGATCCAGGGAGGGTGTCTCTCTCCCGCCACCTAAAATGAATATCTGCAGCAAAATGTCCTGTTAAGATAGCTGAAAAAAAAAGTGCATGTTTTAGAGAAAAGTGCCAGGCAATGTGAGGACAGAAATTCTTTTTAGCAATCATTATCATCTTAAAGAAAGTCACAGGGAATTGTTGAGACTGGGCTTTTTAACTCTGCATGTTAGTATTGCCTCTAAGGTTATATTTCTCTTGTATCCGTAATTAATTTTGATGATTTTGTCCAAACCATAAACCGGCAGTTTAAATATCTAAACCGAAAGACAGAAGAAAAGTTAATTAGAAGGGAAATGAACAAAAGTAGATCACATACCTCAATTCCATAAAAAAACACAGGAAACATACCATTTACCAATTCTTCACAAAGAACCAAACAAGAAAATGGTTAGAAAATGACATTTTGGCACTATTAGAATGAAAGTTCAGGATATGACATAAAAATCTTAAGAAATATCAAAAAAGTAAGAATTTTACCATCTGATTTAGTTAGATAAATTTATAATCTGACACAATGACAGAAATATTATTTGCCAGCTACGCTTCTAAATATTCTCACATTCAAATTTCTTTAAGTGTCCAATCTCTACCACAAGTAAATCGTATTATTTTTACTTCACTGGCAAAGAAACTAAGCTACAGTCAAAATCAGTAATTTTCTCAGTTAAGCTAGCAAATAAGAATATTTGAACAACATTCAGCTTCACCAACACAATCAAGTGTTGCATTTCTGTAATTTATGATTCAATAATAACGTACTAGATTCAGTACTTATTGCCAATACACTATGCTACAATTCCACATTGAATTGATAATTTATCTACAAAATATATAGTAGATGCCCATATTCATATATTATTTATAATATATTGTATCAATAGGAAATATGTATCAACTATAGAATTGCTTTTAAAGTACATTTTGATTCTAACTTGACAGCCAAGACTTTAGGTTACTGATTCCCAACCTGTCAAAAAATACATTTACAAGTGCTGAATAACTTAAAGTTATGATATACAGTGGTACTGATCCCAAACTCCAATTTCCAGAGGTAATTCTCAAATAACAATGTTCTTGGCTTCTTCAATACCAGTGAGCAGTCTATATAGTCTTACTTATTTGTTAGTATCTCTTTTTTAGGAAAATCAGAAAGTGGTGAAACAGTAATTTTTACTTTATTAGTGGATAAACATATAGAATATTTTCACCTCAATTTTGTGCTTTGGGGTTTATAGTTACTCAACTTCACAAAATATGGCTAAAACAATCATAAATCATAAGGTGTGACTGAATTTGGCAAAGCTGACTCAGCAGTTAAGTTGGAGGATCACATTTATGACTTTGAAATTCTGTTAATCTACTTCCTTTGTGGGGCTGGGAAGATGTCACAAGACTCTTGCTTGCAAAGCCTGCCTGCCTGCGTTCAATTCCCAGCAATGCATATAAAGCTGGAGGAGCATTTGTTTGCAGTGGCAAGAGACTCTAGCATACACACACACACACACACACACACACACACACACACACACACACACACAGCGATATTAAAGAAACAAGTTCTTTTTAGAAAAAGAAGGAATTTGCTTGTAGATTGCATTTTTGGAAAGAACATGCATTGGGAAAAGAAGGAATGACTCCTGAGAAGGTGTGTAGAATTTGTTACTTGACATTGATTTTACTTAACAAACTTACACAACCAGGCAATGATCAGTATTTATAAGATACTGTATCTCAATTCTCATCAAAGATGATTGACATTTCTGTTGCTTCAGAAAATAAAAAAGGGGGGGAAGAAACCCCATCCTATAAACAGGCCTCTATTTCAATCCAGGTTAAGTCATGTCAGATAAAAGACCCAAAGCTCTTCATACAAAGCAAGCTGTCAAAAAAGGTGAGGCCTTTATATTATTAGCTGTGAAGCAGCAAGGCAAACATTTTTGAACATTATCTATGTTTCTCCAAAACGCAGCAAAGTGAAACTAATCCTCCTTTACCACCGAAGAGACAGAGACTCAGAGACGGAAACTCCTTTCTGACACTCATGCAGCTTTCCAGGGCGGAGTGAGGATTAGCACCACCAGCTTTCTGACTTGAGAGCCCAGGCTCTATGTATTAATCCAAGATAACATTCTGGATAGCTGCCCTATGTGTTTATAAATTTAAAAATTTTCAAGAAAGAATAATATAATGGAAAAATCCAGCAGAGCATTTCAGTACCTGATGATTTACGAAGTACATTGGTTGGTGACTTTCAAAATCCACATATGGCTGCAGTCAAATCTGGAATGGAAACTGTTCTGTGATGTTTGAAGGCATCAATGACTTGAAAAGTATATTCTGCTTGATGCCAGCTTACACTTTGTTATATGTTATGAGCAAGAATAGTGACTTACTACCCTAGAGAACATGACAGACTTAAGCAAAATATATGAGCAAGGAGAGCTATGTGTAAAACCAAGAGTTTCTGAGTGGGTGATAACTAAGCAAGCAAAAGCTCCAAGGAATGCTTGAACATAAGTGTCTGTTATGTCCCACTTACTAATGGAAAGAATAAGGGGGAAAAAAAGAATGTATCTTGACTGACCTGTATCTTGCAACCTGAAAAAAAATTCAAGGTGTTCAAATAAATTCCATTCCATGGAAAGGAGTTCATGGTTGAAAATTCAAACTGTGGACTCCAGCATATTACAGGCTGCATATAACATTTAATAATCCTTCATTACTTTGGAGAGGTAGGTACATAGATGGGAGAGATAGAGAGCATAAATTATATATATATTATATATATATATTATATATATATATATATAGAGAGAGAGAGAGAGAGAATATGAATATAGAGAAACTTACTTTGCTCCTAGATCCATTTTATTGACTGAATATGATTCAGTCAACAAAACGAAAACATAGGCAACATAGACTTCTGTTTTCTTTGCATGCTCACCTCACAGAGAAACTGATTTTGTTATTTCTACTTGTTCCTGTGACTCATTGTACTTGTGGTTCCTCAACAGTCCAACAAACCTCTGGAAAACTACATTGCATTATCGGAAAGCTCAAGCTCTTTAGTAGCAAAGCTCAGCCTGAAGAAGAATGAGGCTTCAAGTGATCCTTAAATATGTTGGGGGTGGGGGCTTTTTCAAGAATCTTGTGAGTGTTATAGCTTCCAGGACTGATGGGAATCTTGTAAAGCAGACAATGCTCTCATCCAAATTCATGATGAATGTTCATTCATTTACTATGGCAATGGAAGCAAGAGGCCTAGAGAAAAGGGTCAGTGCCTCATCTGTAACCCTGGAGAGAGGCCACCAGAAAGGGCCATAGAAAGTACAGAAGCAGTGCAAGGACTATCTCCCAAATTAGGCACCCTGGAATATCAACCTAGGAACAGCCTTCTAGGCAAGCACTCTACCACTGAGCCACATCCCCAGCCCTATGCTGACTCAAAGGACAAAAAGGAAGAGGAGAAGCTGGGAGAAGCTTAATTATAACCTCCTGCTTGCTTCAAGTCTAGATTGTCAAGAAAAAAAGACACACACACAATCCCATGTCACTGGTGATTTCTTTGAGTTTTGTAAATTAAGTCATATCAAAGAAAGACTGAAATCTGCCAGAACAGTTGAGTAGACTCTGGTCTAGTCCACTCCCATTCAGTTTTCCAAAATCATCCCTTCCTTCCTGTTCTGCATGTTCAAAGGACTTTCTTCCAGGTTTTCTTACATTTCTCTAAGCCCCAAATCACTCCCTTCAAATTATCTCTGCTCATTGCTCCATTTTCCCCTCTCCTCTATGAAAATATTGACATAAGCTTCTCAGTCATGTTGTCAAATCAGTAATTTCATTTTGTAATTGCCCCGTGTGTGATAAGTTTATTATTTTCCTCCAATTTGACTTACTGCCAGTTAATTCGAATTACACCTTCATCCTCTGATTGGAAGCCTTTGCTTGCTTCCCACACAGGGTAGGTAGAGTAATTTATTATTATTGTTATTCCTGAAGGACTCCTCTGCTCAATAGGATTCTTCCTTTGTAAGAATCCCAAAGTCAAGTCAATGTAGACTAGAACCTCACTCAAGATCCCTTGGAAAGGAGGCCTTGGAATCCATGAGCCAGAGCTGGAACACAAGTGTTCTTCCAAGCATGGCTTGGTTCTCTGCATGTATTGTACCACACTGGCCATATACCAGGTTTAGTGTGCAGAAGCCTGCCATACCTGTGATTGCCTATGTGCAGGCCTGAGGCTGGATTCCTCAGTTCCTATCAGCATTTCCTGAATAGGAATTCCCTCCAAATTGAAATATTTCCTCCTGGAGGGAGGAGGGCAAATCTAGAATTCAGTAAGACAACAAGTCTGAGAAAGCTGAAATTTAGATAGTCCAAAGACCCCTCCTTTAGGTTTTATAGAGGTAGTAAACAACTGCTGGGGAAGAGACTCTCCTGTCAGCTCCTTCTTGGACGTCCTGTGATGCTGGTTACATGAATCATCATCTGTGCAAGGGGCCGGTTCTTCAGATATGCAGATGCTTTGCATCACCCTGCTCTGTAGTTACTCCTATCAACTCCTTGGTTCGCCAAAACTGGTTTTAGTGCAATTATCCTTTGCTCTGTAGTCTGTTCCCTATCTGGGGTGAATAGATATATGTTCATGTATCTTTAGGGAAAACGTTTCATAAAAAAATCACTTTTTGTAGACAGGAGCATCTTTCATAAGTGAATGTTATCTTTTACAAAACATGAAAAATTAATGTCAACTTTCTTACATAATCAAAACCACAAAAATAAAACAACAGGTTCAACATTATTTCTGCATAATAAAGTAATCAAACAATAAAGGTAGGAATTGATGTCTGTAGAATACTTCAAATTAACCACGGCCGTTTTTAGGCTCATAGCTGTTACTTTTGGCAAAAAAAGAAGAGAGAATTTCTTGTCTTAAAGATGTTGATAATATACTCCAAAATAATTAGTAGCTAATAACATTGCTGCTAAGGAAATTCCTAAATAAACGCTCTAGATTCACCTGCTCCTACTTGACTTAAAACAGTAATTTAGGGGTTGCCTAATGAGAACAGCAAGTTATTAATTTCTCTCCAGCTTTGCTGTTGGCAACATTATGGCTATGTCCAAATGGGAAGGCCACATTAACCATATGTATATTTATTTGAGAGAAAGAGAGAGAGACAGAGAGACAGAGAGATAGAGAACATGAATATGGCTGTAACAGGGCCTTCTGCCACTGCAAAGTAGCTCACCACTTTGTGCATCTCGCTTTATATGGATACTGGGGAATTGAACCCAGGCTGACAGGTTTTGTAAGCAAGTGACTTGAACTGCTGAGCCAACCGTCCAGCCCTGGAAGGTCACTTCTGCTGACAGCAGTGATCCTTCGCTTGGACCTGAAGTCACATGTTGAAGTCTCTGGAAAGGGAGAATACTTGACATCTCTACCTTCATGTTCTCTATTGCCTTTGCTCTCTTAAGCTTTGGGAAGAGACAGATTCTAATTGAAAACTTGTGAGTTTTACTCTCAGGTACTTTCAAAGAATTTTATTAATTAGCAAACAGCTTCTGGTTTAAGATCTGGTTAATCCATGATGCTTATAATTAATGAAGGTAGTTGTGGCTGGATTCTTATTCTTAAAAGGTAGGTACTCTTTTTTCCCTTTGCTATGTACTACTGTATTATGGATCTCTACGAATAGAATTCAGGATTCAGAAAAATGGATACTTTGTGGAAAATATGAATTCTAACTGCCATGTTACTTGAGCTTTGAATGAGGGAGAGAGATAATGTTTTTATTTCAGTTCCACATACATAAATAAATAAAACATAAAGGGATGCAGCTCTGGTATAGATTGGTTGCCTAGCATAAAGAAATAAATAACACATGGCATTCTACAGTTAGTTAGGATTCATATAGAATGCTGGCTTAAGTATATATTTCCCAGGAAGCTATAAAACCAATTTTACTTGTATCATTCCTTTTGCATTCAAACAAACAAACAAACAAAAATATCTCTTCTAAGATCTACATTACTCTCAGAGGAAAGGGATGAATACTAGGAACTTTTGGTATCATTTACTTGCAAAGGGATTTGTTAGATATAAAATTTGCATTTCTCAATGACCTGCAGCCGAAGCACATGTGGTCTTCAGCAATAAGGTCTTATTGTCATCTCATTCTGGTGGGCAACAAAGAGCCTTGGCAAAGACTTGTAATGTTTTGGGGGGCTCAGGAACCTCCCTGGCCAACAACTTACTGGAAGATATTCCTTCTGGCACTGAAATTTTTCTAGTAACAATCTATGGCTTTGGGTCTGCCATTATCTTTCCATATGGCTTTTTCTAAACCTCTTAAATTTTGACTAACCCTCCTCCTTCTCCTTCTTTACTCAATCCCTTCACCTGACCCCCCTTAGGCCATTGCATCCCTAGTAATCTGCTCATTTACATATATATATATATATATCACATCACTCTACTTTTATTATAAATGCACAAATACAGGAACAGCTTTCATAATTAAATGCTATCTTTTACAAATCATGAAAAATTAATGTCAACTTTCTTACATAATCAAGACCACAAAAAATAAAACAGGTTCAATTTCTACATAATAAAATAATTAAACAATAAATGTGTGTGTATGTATCTCCCCCTTCCTTGTTCTCTTATAGCTTCTGTCTAGCTTTATGGCCTCTACTACTGACTTACACTCCAACTCACATTCAAGTCTAAACACGTGTAGCTGGGATCTACATGTGAGAGGTGAGAGAGAACATGAAATGTTTGGCTTTCTGGGCCTGATTTATCTCACTTAGTATATTCCTTTCTATATTCATCCATTCCCCTGAAAATGTCATAATATCATTTTGATTTACAGTTGAAGAGTACTCCATTGTATAAATGAACCACAACTTCTTTATCCATTCATCAGTTGAGGGACATCTAGGCTGATTCTATTTACTAGCTATTGTAAATAGAGCTAAAATAAGCATGGATGAGCAAGTATCTCTAGGTTAGTGACTAGAGTTATTAAGATGTATACATACATATGCATATATATATTAGGATATATATCTGGGTCATATAGTATATCTATTTTTCAGCTGTCTTAGGAACCCCACGGTGCTTTCCACAATGGCTATACCAGTTTACATTCCCACCACCAGTGTAGAGGGGTTCCTATTTTTCTGCATGTTTACCAGCATTTATTGACAGAAAACTGGAAAAAGCTATGGCTTCATGCAGCCCTGTAGGAGAGAGAAGTTATCAACAGTGGTGAACTTCAGTGGACCTTGCAAGCCTTAAGATTGTCCAGCCAGGCCAAATGTGCCAACTGGTACAATAGTGGGGGAAATCAATTGCTCTCTAATTCGACTGGAGCTCCTTTCCTAGGGAGGGAATACATGCCTGGTACTAAAGACCTAGTCAAAGCCTTTGTCAGGGGAGGTCATGGGTGCTAGAGGAGTAACACCTGCTGCTGTTTGGCTAAATACTTAGAGTATGCCTACCAAACTGCCTTATAAGCACTTTTTGAAAATGATCATACCCATACAATGTTACTCTCACTTTTGACTAGAGAAGCTTCTCCTTTTCAGATGGTGGTGATCATGGGGAAAACTCAAAAGACACCACAGTGCTGAGAAGAAATGACAGTGGAGTGTTAAGCACTGGGGCATCTCTATCACACTCAGTGTCTATGTGCAAGAGGTGGTGGAAAGTTTGTAAGAACCAAAGGAAGGGTAGGACTACTTACAATGCAAATGTCCAGACACAATATGGCCTTGATATTCATAACTTTACAGTACCTGATTGTCATGGTTTGATCCAGGTGTCCCCCACAAACAAATGAATGTGTTCTGATCCTCAGCTGATGGCAGTTTGAGTTTTACAACCTTGATGGAGCTGTGTTGTTGGGGGCGGGCTTATGGGGAAGCCAGCTTCTCCTTGCCAGTGTTTGGCACACCTTCCTGCCGCTGTTTGCAGCACTGTGTCAGAGGTGATGTCCACCCTCTGCTCGTGCCATCGTTTTCCCTGCCAGGATGGAATCTCCCCTTGAGTCCATAAGCCAAGTACACCCATTCCTCCACAAGCCACTTTTGTTTGGGTTCTTTCTGAGCAGCAACTAGAAGGCTGACTAAAACCCTAATAATACCTACACATCATGGGAGGAAAAGATGATGACACAAACAAAATAGAGACTAATTGAGAAGGGAAAATGACATGAGGATGGGTAGGAAGGGAATCATATTTTTTGTCTGTAATTATGGAAGCTAGTAATATTTTTTTTAACTTGGATCTAAAGGTCTGTCTGGGTAAATGCTCTATCTTTATACTCTGTGGACATATTTCCACCAGTATAGGGGAATTAGTAATTACGTCTCACCAACGTATTCTCTCCTTTTGAAAGAAGAATCTTTATGTAAATTTTTATATATTTTTAGTAACATATAGAGCGTTTCTAGTTTAACCTTATATAAAAAGTATTTATCATATATACATCTAAAATTCCCTTATTGCATGAATCCCATCAAATTCTTCCTGTCAGTTTTTGAAAAATCATTTCTTCCTTTCTTCTATTCTTCCTTCTTTCCTTACTTCCTTTCAAAAATAAGGAAATCAGGGCTGGAGAGATGGCTCAGCGGATAAGGCACTTGCCTCCAGTGCCTAAGGCCCTGGGTTCAATTCCCTAGGACCCACATAAGCCAGACCCAGAAGGTGGTGGTCCTGGTGCGCTCTCTCTCTCTCTCTCTCTCTCTCTCTCTCTCTCTCTCTCTCTCTCTCTCTCTTTCTCACTCTCACTCTCTCTCTCTCTGCTTGAAAATGAATAAATAAAATATTTTTAAAAAAGAATAAGGAAATCAATTCAAATTCAAATCATTTTTAAAGATAGATATTGGAAATTTGTAGGTATAAAAAGGACTTTATTGTCCACTACTAAATAATTCTATTTTATGAGAAACTGACTCAGAGGATCAGTTGTAGTTCTGATTTAATTAGCACCTAGAAGGGCAGCAGATCAGACATCTCATAGACCTATTGAGAAAGTTCTTAGTCAACATAGATTGATGTGTCAATAATGAATCTTGTTGAGCTCAAGCTTCTCTCTAACTAATTAAATTTGTGGGCAAATGTTACAGATAATCCATCTGAATGCAACTTTCCCTGACTTTCTTTCCATGCTGGGTTTAAATGACTATATTAATAAACTATTGGTGTTTAACAACTTATTCTCAAACATGTCTCACTACCTGTCATGGTTTGATCCAGGTGTCCCCCACAAACAAATGTGTTCTGGGTAATCAATTTTCAGCTGATGGCAGTTTGGATTTTACAACCTCAATGGAGCTGTGTTGTCAGGGGCGGGCTTATGGGTTATAAGCCAGCTTCCCCTTGCCAGAGTTTGCACACCTTCCTGCTGCTGTTTCCAGTGCTGTGATGGAGGTGATGTCCACCCCACTGTTCATGCAATCATTTTCCCTGCCAGGATGAAGTCTTCCCTAGAGTCCATAAGCCAAATAAACCCATTCCTCCACAAGCTGCTTTTGTTTGGGTTCTTTCTGTGCAGCAACTAGAAAGCTGACTACAAAACTACCCAAGCTGTTGTGAATAACCTCCACTCATTGTGGGATGATTGTTGGGAAGAGGTTTCAGATCCACGACATGGCAAATGATTATCATATGAGTTTGAAAAGTCTGGCCTCAAAGCCACACTTCATCTTCTCTATAGTATACTAGTGGTGTCTTCAGCCATCCTGACTCAGTATGAAAAGTGATGAGAAAAATGTCCAAATTGCCATGCTGGAGCCTGACAACTTCCCTTTGCACTTAGACCCGCAAAGATATTGCATGACTTGTCCAACATGTAAATTTTTCTACCAACTGTAAACCATAAAATGCCTCCCATTACATCATCACAGAAAAGTCCTGAAATTTTTCAAGCAAATAATATCCAGGTTGTTTCAGCTCCTGAAGTATACTTTCCCCAGTCTGGATGCCAAGTGCTATTCCTTTCAGTCACAAAACCTATGAACAGCAAACTGTCTGTTTCTTCCACAAACCTATTTGAAAAGGGCTCAAGTTTTTATGGAGAGTGCTGGACCTTTCCTCAGTATGATGATAATTAGATTTTTGTATCCTGTCAAATTCAAGGAAGTTCAGCTTTTGGTTTTTTTTGGTCACTTTAAACTCCACAGACAATGTCGACATTTTGCCTCATGTAATGGGTGCTCCTAAGGGCTGGCATCTGGAAATGAGACACAGAGCAGGAATCCCTCCTGCAGTAGTTTCAGGCTTTCATATGGGAAGCCCCGTCTCTTGAACCATTATATCTGGATGACCTTTCAACTTTAATATCTTTACAATACATTGAGAAGTATGAGGCAAGATACATAGGTGAGGAAAAACCTAGAGAAGCAGGATTCTAGTACAAGGCCAATATATTTTATGCGGAAACTTCATTGCTTTTTTGGAGGAAAATGACCCATGTTATAGAGTATTTCTTGCTTTTAGGAACCACATACTTGTCATGGAATAACAATTGACTATAAACCTTGTGAAATAAACCTCATCAAATCCACAAAAACATGTAACAAAACCATTTCTGCATTATAAGATTCGTGTTGGTTCTGACAAAATCCAGGAATACCATTGACCCCAAATTAACTAATAGGTTAATGAGCTGTGTAGATGGCTAAATAAATCATCTGATTGGAGGCATGGTATATCTAGGCCAAGAGGTAACACCAACCATTATCCTGGTGTTGCTGTTCCTCAAATATAAATGAAGACAAGGATCAGAGTGGTCCAAAGATTATACTGTGATAAATGCAGTGAGACCACCCCTCTTTCCCTCTTCCTAAGGATTCTTTTTATCCAGCTAGAGGGTGCGTACACACTGTGGAGCCTCCTCTCATGAGCTCATGTAGCCCAGCATCAGCTGTAGTTACATTGTCTGAATGATGGATGTTCTCAGGTCTTCTGCATTTATTTTTGCTTATTTCAACACAGGCTACCAGATTGTTTTTGCTCCAGAAACTCCTACCCAATTGTGTATTTCCAGGCCTGTGTTGTAGTTTGCCTCACTTTGAGTGTCCACTTGCAGAGAACTGTTGCAATAAACACCCAGCAAGCAATTAAAGGAAAGTCTTTGTAACTAATTTCAGCAAATCCTAAACACTTAGAAGGGAGTGAACCTGTGCACCTTCTGTTCATTCTGGAAAACGTACATTTTCAATTATGGATAGCAGTTAGCAAGTCTCTACACAAATAGTCAGAATTCTTAAGAAGGAAAATGTATCTAGCTAAAATCTTTGTCTTTTTTAATCAGCATGAATTCTGTTCACTGAACATAAATATCCCTGGATATTCACTAAGAACCTCTCTACCTCCCTTCTGTGTTATTATAGGAACACTTTTTCAGGAAGGCTTTCTCTTTCATCCAATTTAAACCTGCAACTCCTTCCCTTCCAACACTATTCACCTCTCTTTCTTACATTTTTTTTTACCTCCACGACCCTGACCACTTACTAATATTGTTTACCTATTTATTTGAATTACTTGCTTGTTCTAATAGCTAGAAAGCTTATTGTAGATACTTTTTATTGTTTTTATATTGAAGGATTGTATTTCTAGTGTATAGGCTGCGTTGACCATAGAGAACACTCAATTATATTGTATCATGTGAAGAAGTACTTTCCTCTGGCACCTCTGTGCTGCCTGTGTTAGTTCATATGTTTGAGATGCAGTTACCAATCTCACAGGTCTTACGATTTTTGTGGTTTGAATGGGAAATGTCCCTTGTAGGCTCATGCCTTTGAACAGTTGGTCCCCAGTTTGTGTCACTGCTTAGGAAGATAGTTGTTGGGATTTGCTAAGTGGGACACGGAGGACAATGGGTTAACGGATGTTGAACAGGCTGAAAACCCAGTAAACTTATCTGGTAGGCATTTCTCCTCCTCCACCCTTAACCTAAAACTCCCACTCCCTAAGCAGGAACCCAGTATTCTCACCCCAGCATGACTGACAATAAGTGTCAGACCCAGGTGACAAATATCTCTGTAACCATCCCCATGGGACGTGGCTAGAATCATGTATTTCCCGCCGATCAGGCCCCCCAATTATACAAATTAGGTATTCACAGGTTGTCTGCACTCACCTATCCACTCACAGGATGCCCACTCACCACCCTGTCTGACCAATCCCCATGCCCTCCCCTGCTCCTCACCCTCCTGGCTTCTTTTCTCTATAAATGTAACCTCTCCCCATTCAATAAATGACACATGGATACATGTCCCAAGAGCAGGGGCCTCTCTTATTCCGCTAGCCACACCCTGCACACACCCTCAGCTCTGTGGAACTGCCCTGAGCTCAGCAGCCTGGTGGCCAGAAGCTTCTGCTTTCAACAGGCTTTTCTTCTGGCTGATGTTGCCCCAGGACGAGAAACAACACATAGTGGAAACTTTTGGAGGCACATGATCCCTATCGAAGTTAAGTCATTGTTGGTGGGCCCTGAGGTTTCATAACTTGGCTCCACTTGCTCCCTTTCATTGTTCTTTGCTGGGATTCAATGGAAGACCAGCCTGCATGCTGCTCTTGCTGCCATAACTTCCATGCCTTGATGAAATATCACTGTAAATCTATAAACCAGAATGAACCATTCCCTCCTCAAGCTGATACCAGCTGGGTATTTGGTCACAGTATATAATGTAACCTATATTAATAGGCCTGGTGAAATGTAGCAGCGATTATGAAAGGGTATCTAGTGGATTGGAGCACAGATATCTATTTCACTGGCACTTTCAGATGAACCAAATCCACATACTTCACAGTTTCCTGTGTTTGAACTTGTAATAACATGTGCATAAAATTGCATCAGAGAAATACAGCAACCACCCCAGTAGACAGAGCTGAGACACTGAGATATTCCAGCTTGTGACAACAACCGAGCACCTAATTAAACTGATCCCACATTGAGTTCTGCTTATAAAACTCTTAGTTCCATTTGTCAATAAACTTCTATGTTGTTAGACACTAATTCCCTTGCTAAGAACCATACATATTTCAAAGCACTGTTTTTCTTTTTTATTAATTAATTTATTTTTTAATTGTCTATAATGAGTTACATTATTTAATGGGCAGACAATAAGTTGTTATCCCCCATTCCCTGATGCCCCTCTTCCCCATCCCCGATCAACTGGATATCCTCCTCCTTGGATAGTCTGGAACAGTCCTTGGAATAGGGGACCATGGTTAATGAAAAATAGTGCTTTGCAATTCATCAAAGCACTATTTTTCAAAATGAGTTTATTAACAGTGTCATCACTTCCTTAGAACTAATGAGGTAAAATATCTTAAATCATGGGCCCCTATCTGAGATTCCAGGAATCATGAGTCTCTATTATTTAAGCCTAAGAATTTGCATCTTAAGAAGTTCTCAAAGTGATTCTTAATGCAAGCTTTACTTGAAGAACTATTGTCATAGATTAGATGGAATTAACCTCCATAAATTAGGAGATAACTTGAGCTATCATGCTCAATGATGACATTACTTGAGAAAATAATTTATATAATATAATATAATAATTATCATATGTTATCAGATAAAGCCATTGAATCCATGATGACATTCCCTTTTATGCATTAGTTAAGCCAAGCACCTTTCCCTTTCAAAGGAGCTTCCAAAATTTTAATCATTCCATCTATAAGCTTGATAAAAGTAAACATGCAACTAAATGTGTAATTTCTACCAGCTGAAATGAAAATATACTTAATTTATAATGAGACAGAGGTTGAAAATATTTAAAGTACAACAAGGATTAAGAAAACATACCTCTAACCTTATCTCCTATACTTGTGAGCTTTGACAACATGTTATTCATGAATTCAGTATTTTTTCATAGAGGCTCCTTACCTTCAGAACCCAAAAGAAAAATGGTTTTCTTTTGGGTTCTGAAAATAATACACCAATTTTGTTTCAGTAATGATAGTAAAGTCACATATGACTTACTTCATCTTGTTTTTATGATACTGATCAATTACTGTGGTAGTTTGAATTAATGTCCCCCAGTAGATTCAAGAGTTATAGTTTTTCCCCAGCTGCCTAGCTGAATGGTGTGTCACCTTGGCCATATCCTAAGGTCCAGCCCTAAGATGCTTCTGGGGTGGGTCTGAAATTCTAGCTATACATATGCAAAGAGCAGTCTGAGCTCAAGTCTGGAGTTCTGCTGTTTGTGATTGTGGAGTGTACTTGTTTGCTTGTACAGTTATTGATGATGGGTTTCTCTCTCCACTTGGACCTGTGAAAGGGGGCCAGCCTCTTTTACCATTATGGAACTTCCCCTGGATCTATAACTTCCTTAAATACCTTCCTCCCCAAACTGTACCTGCTTTAAAGATTCATCCCAGTGATGTGTGGTTGACTACAACAGTTACCAAAATGTCTTAATAGTTTTTATCAACCTAGCATATGCTTACTTTTATCTATGTCAGATAAAGTAACATGAGTTTTTTTAATGGAAGAGTCATGATTGATTATTTTCTTTCTCTTCCGTTTGTTTGGAGGGTGTGGGGGGTGGCTATTGATGTGCTGAGGATTGAGTCCAGATTCTATGCACGTGAGACTAGCACTCTACCAACTGACCTATATCCCATTTTGGATGATTCATTTCTTTAACCAGAATAAACTGTGTGTTTTATAGGGACAGTAAAATAATAAACTTTAACGTCATGTACTCTTAGAAATACCCAGTTATATAATGAAGTGTATAACAGCAATAATATCATGTCTTGAGTATAATAACTATGCCACTTTGTTCTCATCAGATATTGATACGGGTTGCTGATAATTAATATTTGACACAGAGAGAAAGCTTTTGAATTCCTTCTCCCCTTAATCCAAGTTCGTGTCCTCCGATGTACAAAGAATTATACACAGGGACAAGAATAATTCTTAATTACACATTTATTCTGAAACTTAATTGATTGGGAAAAGGAAAATGGGATGTAAAGGTCGACCAGCCGCCGTGTGGTCTGTGAGTTTACAGGAAAGTGCATAAAATCACCCAATAAATCATAAAACATACAGAAAGGTGCATAAATTCACCAAAAAGTGAAAAGAAATAGCACACATGTTGAAGAAATTTTCCCTCCCCCCTCCCCTCTCTCTGACCTCAGTACCGAGATCAGGAAGGGGGGGGGAAGGTCCACTCACCAGCCCAGTTTCCAGTGTGCTTCCCAGCCAGCAGTCCAGACAGAAAAGCTAAAGCCCTGGGAGCACGGACTTTTAAGGATTTACTTGCTAGGGGAGTGGCAAACCTTGGCCTGGGAATTTCACATGACAATGAGGTCATCTGCCTGAGGCCACAATCATATCTACCTGTGGGAGGGTCTTTCTCCTAATCCTTCTCAATTGAATACATATGTGGCTGCTTCATTGATAGAAATTTGTGAATAGATTGATAAAGTAGAAGCATATCAATGCAATAATCACAACTGTTTCCAAACTTTCCCATATCACATGCTTTTCATTATCTTTATAATTAAGCTGAATCCCTATGTTAGCTTAATTAAGCAATTCAGCATCTTTCTAGTGATTTAGATTTCATCCTTGATACAGTCTTTTCCTTTACTCTTCCTCCCCCAAAACTTTTGGTCTGTCCATCATATAATAGATTTTTAAAATGGTTTCACAGCCCTCTGCCATCCTGGGTTATTTTCCAATGAAGAAGTTTGTTGCTCTGTTGTCCTCATCATGCCTGTCATTGAATTACACTTCCAGCTCTATTACTCATTTTCACCCATCAATTCAGCATGCGCTTATAGAAACTTTATTTTGCAAACAATGATGTAGAGTGTCTGGAATACAAAGGTCAGATTACAAGCAAGTATTTCTTTGATAAGGAAGTGAAAATTCTAATACTTCTCTGAAATGATGCAGATCAGTGTTAGTTTGCTAGTATCAGGTTTCATAAATGTATTTGTCAGTGATATAATATGATGGGGTGATGCTATGAGTAACTATCCTAACATCTTGACATATAAATGTCATCATCTCGGCAAAGTAATTTCACCACTTTGACTTGCCCATTGGATCTACTGTTTCAAGGTGACAAACTGCCATACATTAAATAATATTCATGAGAACAAGAAAACACTTAATGCCCTAACCATTGAGCCAGAGATCCACATTATCACGTGATTAAAAATTATCTCTAAATAAATATTATTCAGTGGGTTTTGCATGTGTTCAACCTGCTTATTTGTTGCTTAAGGGCAATAGGAAGCTGATCAATGGACTTATGTAGTTGAAAATTTTGAATCAAAGATTTTATTCCATGTCAGTCTATATCTAAACTTTTGTTAGGGAGCTATGATAACAGAATGTCAGAGAGTGACAGGGCACCCAACACAATGACAGTAATTGTTACTTATGCCTTTTTTCTCCTTAAACTTCATATACTTATACATACACACACACATAAAACTTATATTCACACATTTAGCCAGATTATGTGATAACCAACAAAAAGAAGTAGATTTAACTAAATTTAAAGCACTGAAAGTAATTTTGTTATATCTCTTTGCTTTGATCATGAATTTTATATCACACACATTTCAAGTCGGATTTCTTAGTAATTGAATGATTATACACTCCTGTGTAATATACTACAGTAAAGCCAGATGGATACTCTCAAATGTTAGTGACCAAGCATTATTTATTCACTATGATGTCCATTTACATCTTTCCTTTTATTCATTGCCTTGCTTACTTGTTAAGTAGTTTTTAAGGTTCACAAGATTTAAAAAAATGAATATTTCATGCATAGTGATTGAAATACAACCAGAAGTGCAGAAGTAAAGATAATAATGGACACAAACTCAGGGAATGGTAACAGATGGTCATTTGAACCAGCTAGATTTTACGCTCTGAGGAATACACAAGATGAAAATCTATTAAAGAAGGTATATTTTGTCAAAATGTGTGCATAAAATAAAACTTGCTAGTTGTTTTAAATGTTTGCAAAAGCCAAATAATCCTTTTCCACTACCCATTTTCTGTTGTTCTAGGATCTTTTTATAATAACAGCTGTAATGTACGAGATAGCTACCCAGTACTGATATTTTAAGTAATGTTGGCATTCCTCATATCTACAATTATTCATGGATTCTGGACATACAGTAACCACCAAGCTACCTGTGGATAGAAACAAGCTGGCAATATTTTCCTGCAATATTGGATATTTTATGACCTCATTTTTAGAGAGAGAGAGAGAGAGAGAGAGAGAGAGAGAGAGAGTATTGGTAGTCCATGAACTTCTGGGTTCTCCTGCCTAGACATCTCATTGCCATGAACACTTTGGTATCTCAGTATCATGGGCCACCTTAGATCAGCCTTATATCGGTGCTGAGGAATTGAACTAGGGCCAGCACGATTGGAAACAAGCACCTTGAATCACTTAGCCACATCTCCCCAACCCCTTAACCATATATTTTGGCGCTGACACTTTGGAAATTTTGTTTCCTCATCATTTTATTTTTTTCAAAGCTAATGCCATCTATCTTTTTATGTTTAAGAAACCATCATCTCCTGAGGTTCTTAGCAGGACACATAAATGGCATTTTAATTGAGTGCTTCCAGAAAAATAAGCAACCTTCTACTAAAGCTAAATATCCGCATGCAGTCTGCCTACTCCTTGAGATATACTGAAAAGATTCCTCACTACTTTTGAGCTGTAATACTTTTCTTTCTGTATCAGTGAAGTAGACAGGATTAGACATGAGACATCCCTTGGTCTTCTCAGGCTACATTTTGACCATGGTTAGTATGCACAGCTCTAGTGCATGGTCTAGTCTTTTGGGGGATAGACTGGAGCCATCTGAGCATCATCAAAGACTATATGCTTATGATATGACGGTGAGCAATTTCCTTGCATTACTGCTACCAGATCACAACCTTTCTGGATTATGTCTGTCTCTCCTGCTGTGCTCTTGTCCAAGACATTTGCAAGTGGAACTCCAAGATAAGTTCCAGACTCCAGGAGTTTCTACTGAATGTTGCCCCCAACCTTTCTAAATGATATAAAAGTGATTGTGGAGCGTTTTATAGCCCTGGCAGATAAACCTCGCCTACCCATCCAACAATAAATAAAACTCAGCAGTCAGGAGACACAATCAAAAAACAACATTGGCTCTGCTTTGCTCAGAGACCTGCAGTTTAAATAAGCCTTAAGAATCCAAGCAATGGTGGCAGGGATCTTCATATCCACTGGGCATAAATGAAAAGATTATGGGACATCTCCTTCCAAGAGCCTATGAGTTTGCCAAAGAGTTATGCCATACCCTGTACCTTGAGCCACAGAATGAATGTCATCAGAATCTCATCCAGTAAAGCCTTGGGATTTCTCCAGGCAGTGAAGGTCACCAGCAGAATAGCTGCCTCATTGCTTTCCCATCCTCTTCCCAGGACATGAGTTGTGAGTTCGTGGATTACTTAGAGAGTCACTGCATGCATCAACTCCCCATTTATCCATGGAGCTGTGTTGACAGAGTCTTGAGACAGTGGTAAGCTAATGAGAAGAAGAACTCTTGGAAGGCCTTTGCAATGAACAGTTCGTTTACTAGGTGGAGTAAGGTTGCTTTTATTTAGAAGGAAAAGGAGAGGCAGGGGTATAAATAGCAAGGGTTGGTGGGGGCAGGGTGGTCTGTGGATGTCTCATGAAAGTATTGTTAGGGGCCAGCTGCATAGATAAGCTAGAGGGACTTTTTTGTTGCCTGGGCCTTGTTATCACCTTATAGCTGAATTATGTGAACTCCAATAAACTCAGGTCATGAAGTAAGTGGGCTTATCAGGGTTTTCTGGGGCCCAATAGGTGGCCGGAATTTAGGGAGGAAAGGAGATAGCCACACTCCTGCCAGTCTCAGGATGAGATAATTATGGTTTCAGGCCAATATCAACTTTCCCTTTAACCTTGTGTCCTCCATGCCTCTCAACAGGGTCCCATAGTGAGTGAAGAAGCAAACAGGTCTTATCTGGTAAGATACTTACAGGAAAATGAAGGTGAAGATCCTTGGTCATCCCAGATTCAAATAAAGTGTCACACAAGCAACAACCTGAGTAAAAGACTACATTCTTTAGGTCCTTAGGTTAACAAAGAAGGAAACATGTAAACCAAGTGACAACAGACTCAATAAGGGATTGCAGGTAGAAACAAAAGGGGAAGCAGAGAGAAAACACTTATGCCAGAGAGGGAAGAGACACCCACAACTAGGAAAGCAAGCCAAAGGAAAACACTGCACTTCAGAGGCATGAGAGGATGCAAGTGGCAACTGGAGACTTTGAGACACAGAGGGGGGGGGGAGGCATGGTGGTCTCAACTAGGCGGGGCATCCCCACAATTAACTTTTTCTCTAAAAAATGTTAATCTCAGTCCCATTATCAGATATCGCCAAGAGTTTGCTAGTTTCCTCTGGCTTCAGCTCAAGTAACAGTTTTAATTCTTGCACTCACAAAAGAGAAGAATTCAGACAAGACAGAATAGGAGAGCAAGCAGTTAACATTTTAATTAGAGCAAGCAAAGTTCAAATACCTTCATTAGGGTAAAAAGAGAAAAATGCTTAACTGAGCAAGAAGTAACCTCCAATATGGTGGACACTTTGGGAAAAGGGTGCAGTTTTCTTAGAAAACTATTCCATCCCAAATTCAGCTTAAAAAGATTTCTAATAATATAATATAATAATATAATAACCTAGGGGTTCAGCACTACTGAAGTTTAACCCTTCAAATGTTCACTAGGGGAAAAGTAAACAGGACTAGTCTCATACTCCCAGTGAGGGAGTCCCTGATGTCTACTTAAGCTGACCTAGAAACTATCAACAAAAGTGATTAATCTTTACATCTTGTTTCAGGGACCTGAAGTTGGCCCTTTGCTCAATCACCACCGTGATCCTTGCTTCTGGGTCTGGATCTGACCACAATCCCCTATTATTTGCATTGGTCCGTCTCCCAGAGCTAACCTGCTTATTAACACTTTTCAGAATTTTTTCTAAAGAAAGAGATGCTGTGATGATCATATGTGTACCCCCAATTTATAAGCCCACACAGTGGGGGAAGGGCAATATTAAGAATGCTGAAAAGGCAATATGCCATCAGATGTCCCAGATCAGATGTGGTGATAGCCCAAGATCCCAGGCAGCTTCTGATGCCTAGTACAGCCTGCAAGTCTTTAGAGTTCACAGCAAGGCATTGCTTGAGTCTCCTTTCTTCATCTTCACCTCCGTTGCATACGACTTGGCAATACTAACTATAGATCTAGTGAACTGGAAGTTGTACTAAAAGAAGAGGAATATCTTTCCACCTTTGGAATACCAGATCTTTGATAGACTAGTTTCCTACTCTCTCATCAGAAAGGACGGGAAATTTGAAGGTCAGTCTTCTCTTTGACAACCATTTTCTGCCTACTTGAAAATTTCAACATGCTCCTCTTCTGGCTGCACTGCATGACTTTCCTATCACTTGAATCATTTTTTTTTCACTATAAACCTGACTAAATACAGTCAATTATAATAATGGCATAAACTGAATGCTGTGCTGATTTGAATTTTTCTCCTGGAAATTAATTACTCCTAAACAGAAATACATGAGTGTGATTGCTCTGTGAAAATCATTGTTTGTAGCCCTGCTGCTCCATGATCATAATAGTTCTGAGATCTGGAAACATTGTCCTAAAAATAACTTAGCACAAATGTGTAAGTTCTCAATAACATGGTGGCAAACTTTACTTGATTTTTAGCCATGAAACATATACATCTGTTTTTTATTAAAAATTGACATCTTCAGTTTTCGAAAACCCTGTTTCAATTTATATAATACCCAAGATTTATTCATGTTTCCCCATATTTTAGCATTCTTTCTCAGTGCTTATCATATCCCATCTTTTGAGTTTACTTCAATCTATTTTTCTTTTTTACACTTAAAGGGCATTTGCTCTGCTTATTGTTTTTTGTTGTTTTGAATAATGTTGCTATGATGAATTATATACACTTTGCCTTGTACATATTTTTCAAGAGACACTGGGATATAAAACACAATTTACCACTTTTCGATTGCAATCTATTTATTTTTTGAATTTTACAATGTATCATATATTACACTTGTAAAATGGTTTCATGAACTTCTACTTCCATAAGAAATTTATTTTCATATTTGAGATTTTATACTTTTACCAACATTTTCTATTGAGGCCCTCTTTCATTTTATATGAGTTGTAAGATAGTTACTGATTTTAATTTTCATTACTAGATTCCTGATTACTAATAATGTCAGACAACTCTTAACATATCATCAGTCACTCATATTGTCTCTGGGGGAAGATCTATAATTTTGTACATTTTTCTCTTATTTTGATAGTTTTATGTATGCTATGGGATTCTTTATGCATCTTTAGTTCGTTGTAATTTGTTTTCCTAATTCATAGTTTATATTTTGCAATTTTAATGCTATTTCTTGAAAATTCCAATCTTCTTGGGACAATCATCAATTGTGTGTGTGTGTGTGTGTGTGTGTGTGCGCGCGCGTGTGAAAATTGTAACTTGGATTTTGAGATGGCGGTATGCTTAACATACTTTCAATGTTCATATTAAAAGTGTAATTGGTGAACACTAGAGTGACACATGGCCTGATGCAGTTAGGCAAGGTGTTTGATGACAGAGATTGGTATCATCATTATTCTCTTCTGATGTTTCTTACGTGGGAGGCAGGAGACTAGAATGTACAAAGAAATTTAGCGATGGAAGAAAAGCCTGAACAGATGCAGTAGAGGCCTCGCATCTCTGCTCTCTGCGAGGAATGGTACAGAGTCTCCCTTAGAGCATCTGGCTTGACCAGCTTAGCCTGTACCGTAACTTTCACTCCATGAGACGAATGCCGATCTCCACAACTGTTTGATAGTAGATTTTTAAGTCAATAATTTGATGGAAATGATAGCAAACTAAGCCAGCTTGCTTTATTTAAAGAAACAACACATAGAGTATCTGCACTAAGATCCATAGTAAGCAATAGAATATTTTGGTGTTTGAGGGTTTGCTAATGATCACCTGTACCTGGGAAGATGTCTCCTTTGGGAGGCTTGAAAAGTGGCCCTTAAATAGCACCAAGTGATTCCAGATGGAAGTGTTCTCCTTGGTTGGTTCCTATTTCCAAAACATTTGTATTATTTTGGTTTCTTTCTCACAGTAGTATTCCGTGTGTCAGGCCAGAGGCTTCCTGCCGTTTTTCTGCCACAATAACTGCAGGATAGAGATTTTAGCACAAGTGGGAGCTGAGGCCATAAACCATCACGTAGAAAAGCTGACACTTCCCAACCCAGCACATGAGCACAGATCTGTCTCACTAGCGACTCTCGACAGAATAAGCTAAAGTCTTAGTTACACACATTCAATCTTCAGACCATCTGTAACAAAAACAATTTATAGAAACTCTGCAGAGGCTAAATGCTTCTCTTTTCTGTTATTTAGTGGAGTCAAGCCTGAACTCAAAACCAAATTATGACAGATATGTCAGATTAAATAAGACAAGCAAGATGTTGGAAGTTTATAAATATATCAATCAAATGTAGTAACTTTGATATTTTGAGGTTCAATTTAATTTTTAAGCATTGAGCTCTTCCTTAAATTTACTGGATATTACTGAGCTGTATAACATCTAACAGGACTACTTATATAAGAAATGTATTTATAGCTAATAGCAATATTTGTTAGAAAATAGGAAAGAAATATATTGGAGTTTATTTTTCCATATGACTTAGATATGGATCTAGATTTTTGACTGTTTTGTACTTTTACCTATCACAGCATCATTTACTCAAAATTGAGAAAAAAACAACTTTTTTTGGTGCTGGGAAAAATTAACATTGAAACTGAAATGACTATTTCAGTTGCTTTCATTTATTTAAGTTTAAGTAGCCCTTCCAAAGGACAAATTGACAACTGACATAATTGTCCCCTTTCAAGGGTTTCCTTCTGCAGACCCTCCTTCCTGGTTGTGTTCTAAGTATCAAGGAAAGCAGATCGCCTTCCTGGTTTCAATCTTCATCATAAAAGTCTGAGGTCTGTATGCTGGGTCAACTGTACTCTGTATCCTTGTCAACCTTTCCTGGTACTTCCCCTATCAGAACTCCTGTCAGTATTATGCTGTCATCAGTAATTAAAATAATTGAAAATAAAAAAGACAAAATGGTAAGATTGGGACAGTTGGGAACCAAAAAGCATCATTAGAAGTGGGAGGGAGAAAATGCAGGGTAATATTGAGGGTAATATCATCTATAGATATATAGATATAGATAGATGATAGATAGATATTATGAATAACACTAAGGATCAGCGCAGTTTTAATTCATTTCTTCAATGCTAGGCTAGACAGGATTATATAAAGCCACCTTCAAACACCAGGTACTTCTGGCCCACTGTGCCATAATAAATGTGGAGTTTCAATGGTGTCAGTTTCCCTGGAGTTAACTTTGGGGAAGAGTAAGTCCTCTGTTACTGGGTTCTACACAATGCCCAGCACCACTAAATATAATTTTGAACTTGGGGCGTGGCAGTTCATGTTACCATATTCAAAACGTTGGGAGGAAATGAATATATTTGATTGAATTCAGAATTTCAAGAACATTAAAAGTACTTTTTAATCAAGCACATTAGTGTTTTTGAAAGGAAATACATGCAGATTCATACTAAGTGGTTTCCAAAGATCCTTCAGTTCTAGAAATTAGGATGAGAGACAGTGTCTACAGATACTTTGAGATTTTGTCTTTCCTCTAACCTTCACACTAATGTTTTCTCTCAACAGCTACAAGGACTCACTATCTTTAAATTATGGTACTATATAATCATCCCTGCTTTAGTCCCCATAGTCATTTGGAATGGAATCAGCAGTACAAACATTACTACACTTTGTACTTTTTTTGTAGTAGAGGTGAGAATCCAACCAAGGACTGTTTTACAAGCTGTGTGAGTAGCCTACTATCCACATGTACCCGCAGCCCAGCTAGCTGCCATTTCTGAGCTTCTTTTCAGGATACCCACATTGTCTGCAGACACACATTGCTATTTTAGCAAGAGAATTTATATTGTAGCCAGTGTATAAAGATCAGCAAGATTCCGGCTTTTCTTTCTATGTCTCTAATCTTGGATAGACAGCTTGGTTCATTGCTTAGCACAAGATTACTCCAATTAGCTTCTGGGTGAGGGGGTATCACTCTGAATTTAATTAGAACTTAATTCCTGGGTGATGGGTATCACTTTGCAGTACCTGATCACTGGCTGAGGGGTATCAATCACTCTGTAGTATCAGGTTTCTGGGTAAAAGCTATCATCACTTTGTAGTACTTGGTTGCCTCCACTTGTAGGCAGCAAAATCCCTGGGCAAAGAGCCAACATGAGCTCAGAAATGTTTAATAATGTGCCAATGCTTACAAAATCCATTGAATATATATATGAACAAACTTAGCAAGAATATATATATATATATATGCATATATATATATGCATATATATATATCCAATTTGTCCATTTGTTAAAGATGTTATCTTTATGCCAGTTAACATTGTTGGCATCTTTGTCAAATATTAAGTAACTAACTATAGTTACTGGAGCTTAGGGCAGTGTCTTCAATTCTGTTCCATTCTGAAGGGAAGATACAGCTGTCCCTGAGCCTGGGAAAATGTTTTTACACAGGCTCTTACCCAGGATAACACCTCAAAGCACCTGAGAGATTGTTTTACATATCTGAAAGATCCTATCTCAGAAAAGCCCTCTTGAAAAGAGCTCTGCAATCAGCCCAATCAACATTTATATGGTCACCTATTGTCTCTCCATAGACAGCCTCCTAAGGAGGCCCAGACCCAGGCCCAGGAAAACTTTATCTATAGTCTTTAAAGACCTTCCTGGAAACTTTCACAGGGATATGACTTCAGACTCAGGAGAAGTCTGTCCACTCTCCACTGGTTGCTGAATAAAACAGTCCTTGCCTGTGTGTGCGCAAGTCTGGTGTACCTTCTGCCTCAATTTCCTTTAATGTTCAACTATCATAAGACAGTAATTTATCAGTGCTTTAACTTATGAGGAAGAGGAAATCTAAATTTCTACCTATAGCTAATGCTACTGTCCTCCCTCAGTTCATTACTGGTTTCTGTCCTTAAGGGAATCTGTTTTTCTCTTGCCCTTTTTGTTGGTTATTGTTCTTTCTTTGGTACCTCATTGTCTACATTCTTTGATGCATCAAACTTTAACATCGTTTGACTTTACCTAAACATTAGAATTACCTTTAGTTTTAAAAATATTACACCAAGGTTTAAAAACCATTTGAATAACCTCTCTGTAATGCATTCTAGCTTCTTCAGAAAAAAAAGAGGCTCATTGTGCAGTTTCCACCACATTCCACTCTGCTCTGCAGCCTTAATTCCAAGCTTTGTTTTATCTTTATTAGATGCTGCTTTCATATCATATCTTTCATCTAAATGTAAGGATATATCAGAGGACTAATGGGACACAGACAGATGGTAGAATAAAATCTTTATTAAGACACTTGCTAATTGTTCTTATAAGATATAATGAGAAAAATGATCAAGGTTGAACTTCCACTATTGTAGCAAAATGAGCGTGAGCTCACTGCCCCCCCCCCCATATTCACTGTTCCATCCTACTGATATTTATCTGCCAGGTGGCTAATCTCATTGCAGGAAGTGGGAAGCTGTCAGGGCTCTGAAGTTCTTTGAGATAAGGAAGAGACAAGGCCTGAGGATACCTGGGGGGAATATCTGAATTTCCTGAACCCTATTGTACTAGGTAATGGTAATTTGCATGCATAACATTACATACCCTACTCTGTACTGACTATAAAATGTCTTTGTAACTGGGGTTCATGGCCAGTGCTTCATTTATGCTTGGACCCCTGTGCCTGGGTGAATATTAAACTCCCCTCTCCTCTTGATGCAAAGGCTTTGTCTGTTTATTACTGGAATATTTCTACAACACCACCCATAAAAATAGACATGTACACATAGCCTTGGTGATTAGGTTAACATGGAGCATTATAATAAATGGATATGTAACATCAAAATAAAATGCGGTCTAAGATACTGTTGTCTTTTCGTACTTTGTTAAATTAGTCATCTCTCTCTTTTTTTGACAGAATGGTATTGAACTCTGAGCAAACACCTCCATGAGAGCCTTCAGGGTTCATGAGCACATTTTTTAATATCTACTATTACAAGTCATTAATTCCAAAATCTCTAAAGGTTAAAATTTTATTCAGCTGCACACATTTTATTAAGGAAAATAATTCTTGTACATGAGACTTCTTCTTGTTATGTAATGGGAATTTGTCCATAGAGATACATTGGGGAAAAATCTATATAATTAATTGCTAAAGAATATTGCACAAGGGCTGGAGAGATGGCTCAGAGGTTCAGGCACTTGCTTCCAGTACCTAAGGCCCCGGGTTCAATTCCCTAGTGTAAGATCGGAATTCAGGCTACATCCTGATCCTCTTCCCAAACTAGCCTCAGTATCATCAAGAGTCAAAGATAAAGACTGATAAAGACTTCCTCCCTAAACAAGAGCCACACCTGGCCCGAGGGACTGTCCTTCCAGATCCCTCCTGATCCTGAGAGAATGTGACCCCCTGAGCCCTCCACCCAACCTCATGTGACCAACCAGACCCCAACCTGAATGTTTTCCCCTTAAAAGCCCTGATCTAAACCTGCCTTGTGCGCTTTTTCGCCACCCTTGGTGAAAAATGCCCGGCAGCTCGCTTTTCCTCCTATTAAAACCTTTCCTTTCAGAGTGGTCTCTCGTGGTCATTTCCATTCTAACACCTAGTACCCACATATGCCAGACCCTCTCTCTTCCTGTGTCTCTCTCTCTCTCTATCTCTATCTCTCTCTATCTATCTCTCTCTATCTCTATCTCTTCTTGAAAATGAAAAATAAAATATTTTTTAAAAAGAAAGAAGGAAGAAAAAAACTTAAAAAAAGAATATTGTACAAGGGGCAATTCTATATAGACAAACCTTTATGTGGTGAAAATATATTTATTCAGAATGGTTTCCATAAAGTGAATGAGAAAAATTAGTTCAGCAATACAACATCATAGTAAAGGTAATATATCTGAAATGATGGGACCTCTAGTTAGCTTTCATAACCAATCCCTAGAGTCCTTTGTCACTTGGTGCTGCTGAATCTCATTTCCCTATGCTTTCAAACAGGAATAATGATTTGAACATCAGACCAAATATGGTGTTCTATATTTATGCATTAAATTGTTCTTTATTTGGTATCAAATTAAATATTATAATTCAAACTATTTAAGTATGAAATATATACGTTTAATGAACATGAAAACAGTATACCAGTTAGATCAAGACACTACTAAGAGAGAAAAATAGCTTCTGTGATGGTTTGAGCATGAACGTATGTCCCCATGAATTATTTTTGATTAAGCTTACATCTCATCTTATTGTGTCTCTTGTAAACTGCTTGATCTTGTGTCACTGGGGACAGACACTAAGTCCAGCCTTAATGTGTTGATCAAAGCAATTTGTGTTCTGGCTGTTTGTTTGCTTTTCGGTGATGTCTAACTGCTATGCATCTATGAAAGTAAGATGGTTTCCTCTGCCACTGATGGAAATTTCCATGAATTGTATATGTCTGAAATAAAGTCTTTTCTCCCGTAAGATGCTTCTGGTTGGATGCTTTTTCCAGTAACAAAAAGTAACTGCTATAGCTTCTATATAAAGATGATAATCTGTTTACATATGTCCAATATTGTCTTTTTCCAACACCCTGAAAAGAATTACAGAGAGCAGTCAATAAAAGACAAATGACCCCTCCCACAACACGATGACAGATATGTGGGTATGAATAGAACAACTTCCAAATTGTAGGACTTGGGAAGTAGACTGATGTGTGTCATGGATTAGCTAAGCACCAGAGAGTCAGTTCCTGAGTTGTCTCCAAAAATCTCCACCATTTAAGAGATAGACCTCTCAAGAGTTGGGAGCAGTGGGTGAATGTGTGCAAATATGAAAACAATTTAAATGAGGCCTTCATAAAAGATATCCAGAAGACCAGCACTCTAGTGGATGAGAAGTTTATTTTCTGCAATGGACAATGAAAAGAGTTCCTAGACCAAGGCATACAAGCTGTTGACATAAAGGTCTATATAGTCAGAATTTTGAGATTTCAGACAGTCCTCAGTTTACTTCCAGATCTCTGAACTTCAGTTAAATTAAGCATGCAATTAGCAGAGGACACTCTGAAGAAACAGACTTACTGAAAGTCATAAAAACATCTATGTCATAGTTCTCCAACACCATCTTCCTTAACACTCTGGTGACAGGATTTAGTCAAAGTATTTGGAAAATTCTAGTCAGTGTTATCTTCCCAATTTTTAAACATAGGCAGACTTCAGAAAAGTAATGCGATCTCAGAAGAGGCACAGCAAAAGAAACTAAGCAATAGAAAAACATGAAAATGTCAACACCATCATAAATAAAAGTATATATTTGTTAAAATAACAAAGATTCTTATGAAGGAATATGGAGTGAAACAGAAATCTTAAAGCAGATCTGAAAATGTCAGAAAAGTAAAGACAGAATGAAGGAGAAAAAGCAGATTAAAATCTTTAAAAACTAATTTACAAAGGAAATCAAAAATAAAAGAAGAAAAATACGAAGCATAATAATCAGTCCAAATAAACAAGAGAGAGAGAGACACATGGATACTGGGAAGAAAAAAAAATACTGAATCATGCTAGCAAATACTCCAGAACATGACAAACACCCATCACAGGCAGTGGCCACAGACTGATTTACCTTAAATGAATCACCTGGTGTGTCTATCAGCAGTTGAACTGAGAGCAGACTCTCTCTAAGGAGCTCTTCTGAGAACTTGGCATACAGAAGTGGCAAACCAAACAATGTACTTTGATTGATGCTTTGGAAGGTGAAAGAGAGAAAGTTATAGCTTTCTATGAAAAAGGAAATTCCAGGACAGAGGAAAAGCCATGAAAAATGTTCTGGGATGACCACGTGTGACATCTTTGAGGAATCTGAGCAGTGCTTATATGAATAAGATTTGGATTGAGCATATAAAGCATCATTGTGGAATCTGAGCACTGAGAGCATCAATAAGGAGCTAAAACAAGTCAGGAACATGTCCTCACGTTTGGGTGTCAAGGGTAGCTATTTTCATTCTTTTTCAGGAAGACTCAGATTAAAAGCATTAAGATCATATGATTTTGTAAAATGAAAAGAGAACCACATGAAGAAAAATAGTGTTCCAATTTAATTAAGGAACTAAAGAGAATTTTTAGACAAATAGTGCTTATTGGACTGTGTCTTAAATATGTATATAGATAATTCACAGTTTTTGGTAATTAAGGAAGTGTCTATCTCTCTTCATAGAATTAATCAATACGATACTTAGCATAAAACAACAAAGTATTTCATTTATTATATAAGCATATCTTGATTGATAGATACATAGATTATATATGCAGATTAAATTATTAGTCTCTATTTCCTGATTTTGAGTTATATTAGATTAAAATGGACTACAAATACAATACACAAGGGTCTATATTAGTAGTGGTTTTTTTTTCATTTTTACACCTGATAAAATACCTGAAATAATCCACTTAGGAAGGATTTTAGCTCACTGACAGAGCTAGTACAGTCCATAATGGTGGGGAAAGCCTGGTGGCAGAAAAGGTTTATATCTGCACTGGAGGAGCATATGGTAGCTGGTTAGGAACGTGAGAACTCTGATCTGAACTAAAAACAGGCTGTCCGTTCTACCCCTCCATGACCTTTTACTATATTCCACCTCTTAAAGGTTCCAGAGATGGGAGGACATTGCAGAGGAAGTGCTGGAATGAACACGAGTGATGCTCTCACTATTAGCCAGAGGATCATCTCTATGGAGACGGCATTAAGCACTGAGGGGACTCCAATCAGCTCAAAACTGAAGTTAGAGCCCAAAGATCAAGCCCTGGAAAGCTGCCAACATGAGTCAACTGGTGCATTCATGATTCCACAGAGGTTAAGGGTACCCTAAGAACTGACCTGTGGTGAGGCCATCAGCATTTTTTTATTGTCCATAATGACTTACATTGTTTAGTGAGCCTACAATGAGTTGTTATCCCCAATTCCTCATTGTCACCCCTCCTCATTCCCAGTCAGCTGGATATCCTCCTCCTTGGGTCATCTGGATCAGTCCTTGTGACAGGGGACCATGGATAGCCTAGTACTCAGCCTGGTTCTCCTGGCCCAAGTGTGTTGTTACTGAGGGGTGCCATGCCTCTGATATTCTCCCCCACCACGGCTCTCACAATCTTTCCGCCCCCAAGTGAGAGGTTATGAATGATGTGTAAGGGATGGGGGGAGGGGAATGGCTTAAGCATGAGGCTAAACCAAATTAGGTTCAAAAACATAAAATCCTCACGAGCACACTGTAACCTAAAGAGCAAGTAGTGGGCGTCAACTGGCAAGAGGGGCCCTGAGTAGTAGGGGAGAATGTCTAAGCCTGTGAATAATTGAGCAGTCTGACAACCCCAGGTCCCAGCCATCAGCATTTTGACATGGAGGACTGGGGACAAGGGAATGAGACAACAAAACCAAAGAAAGAGGAGGGTCCTCAGAGGGATGCAGGCTTGGCACAAGGGACAAAGAAAATAATGAGGTGGAAATAAGTTCAAATTTTAGAATGCAACAATTTAAAAAGGGATATTTTAAAAAGAAAGTTCTAGGGGCTAGAGATGACTCAGCGGTTAAGGTGCTTGCCTGCAAAACCTAAAGACTTGAGTTTGATTCTCCAGTAACCATGTAAAATTCAATTGCACAGATCTGTGCATGCATCTGGAGGTCGTTTGAATATAAGATATCAAGGACCCTAATTATCTTAAATATCATCAAGAATAACACATAGATCAAAAATAGAAAACAAATACAAAAAAATATGAAAAAGCCACACTGATATTCTAAGCATATTCAGAAGATAGACAATGTCTAAGCAGGAAGACGATCATGAAATGTCTACAGTCTAGGTACACCTGTAATTCCAGCCACCAGTCATGCAAATTCAAGGACAACCTGGTTTTCATAGTGAATTTCAGGCATTATTCTCCCTAGCATAGATTTTATAAACATAGACACTAGATAGTAGACTAATGAAAGATCAATCTGTGTGTGTCTCTACATGTACATATTTAATATGGGAAATTAGCATGGAAAATTAAACATTATTAATAAGTTGTAGGGAAAAAATTAATTATGTGTTATATAAAGCTACCCAAGAGAGAAGAATTTGGTTTTAGTCTTGTTTATGTGGTGATTGAAATCCTTGTAGATAAATCACTAAATATTTGAATTTGAAGTTCTTCAATTAACATCTAGGCTTAAGGTATATATTACGACCTGTTGCCAGGATATTGGTAGTATTTAAAAGGTTGAAGGATATCATCAATTATGGTAAGTAAATGCAGATCTATATGAGGAATGATCCCAACACTAAGACTCCAAGCATTCCGTTCATAGGAAGTCAGCAACAGTCAGTAACAATCTCTGACTTCAAAGAGAAATCCAAATAAAACCAGTGGTCTATGATATCTGACAACCCTGAATTGTACAGCTTTGATCAAATAACACCATTTCTAACATACTTTGAATTTGCCCATCTTATTTGCAAACTTGAAGGTTATTTTTTGTTAGTTTTTGTCTGATAATAGATCTTTTAAAGCTGGTGTGATGGCTCCATTAAATTCAGAACTTTGGAAGCTGACATAGGACAGTTGAGGACAGCCTGGGTTACAAGGTGAGTTACAGGATTTCTGGACAAGACCCTGTCTAGAAAAAAATGAATAACCACAGCCAATCGATCAACCCAGGATGAACCAGTGAAACAGACACCAACGATTTTAAACACAACCTCAAGCAGAAGTACAGAGGCCCCTAAGGTCTCAACAACAAAGCAGACTTAATACTCACCCACCATGACTCAGGGGAACTGAGCAGAAGAGAGGAAGGAAAGAATGTAAGAGTCATGGTGGGGGAAACTCCCAGAGACATTGCCCACCTCAGTAACAACATGCAAAGGGGGTGGAACTGGGTTGACTCCTAGGTTGTTCACAACCCCCTACCCCATGGACTGATCCAGACTGCCCATGGAGGAGGAAATCCAACTGACCGGGGCCAGGGAAGAGGAAAATAGGGGAATCAGAGACACCAACACATTATTCCCTTATTAAGTGTATCTATTTATGGATAATAAAATAATAAAAAAGAAAATGAAAGAAATGAGAAAGAGGGAGAGGTAGAGAGAGAAGAAGGAACAAAGGAACAAAGGAAAGGAGAGGGGAAGGTAGGGGAAGAGAGAAAAAAGGAAAAGAAAGGGGAGGGGAGGGAAGGGAAGGGAAGGGAAGGGAAGAGAAGAAAAGAAAAGAAAAAGGGCACTTTACCTAAGAGGCAACAGATGATTCTACATAGATCAGCATAGTTTCACTACTAAAGGAAAGTAATTAGGGCAGTAGTTGGGAAAAACAAAAGTTTGTCGTTTAGAATAGAGTATAACATTGAGAATAATTTTACACTGATGGGAATAAGTAGACATGAAAATTTTTGTGGTTTTCTTAGGAATTGGAAGATTTGTCACCTAAACCAAGAATATGGATTTGGGCTCTCGTGCCTCCACAGAGGGGTGATTGGGCATTATATCCACTGCAGCAAGAGTACAGGCAAGCCACATAGCACAGATTCATGTAGCTCATGTACTGCCCACCAAGGATTCATTTCATGCCATGCAGAAAGTGGAGAGGACTAACAGGAAAAGGCCAAGGCCAAGTTACACCACTCCATGGGACATGTTAAAAGACCCCTGTCTCAACCCAGACCCCTTCTTCCATCTTTCTTTCACCAATTAAAATTAAAACCAAATTTTGAATCATTCAGTGGATTTAGTCATTGTTTAAGTCATGGCTTTCATAAATATGTTCTTTCCAGAAAGTTCCTACAAATACATGCAGACATGTGCTTTATTAATCTCCTGTGTATCACTTAATTTTATCACTTAATTTTCTTAAGTCTGCAGTGAAATTAACCAACACAAGGCCTTGAGGTGAGAGCCATAAAACAGGCAGGATGGGCTCTATATCTGGTTTTTGTTTTTCCCAGTAAAACAGGAATCTGTAAAGCAAGAAGAGAGCAAGTGTTTCATGCATCAACTCTCAGAACTAAAGCATGTTAGTTTGATAAGAATGCCAACATGAATAGAGCAATGAAGCAGAAGGGTCAGTACGTATTTGTGATATAGGAGGTGACATATAGAAAGAGAAAGGTGGGTGGAAGGTACCATGGGCAAATAATGGGATGTTTAATTAGTAATAACTAAGTCTAGAAACTGAATAGCCACTTGTGGCTGAGATGAGTGAGCCAAAAGTATTACTGGAACAAAGCAGTGAGGGCACACCATGGGAAAGAGTATCTTGGATGCTAAAGTCATAAGAACTCACCTTGCAGTATATGTATGTATGTATGTATATGATATATATATATATATATATATATATATATATATATATATATATATATATATGTGTGTGTGTGTGTGTGTGTGTGTGTGTGTATGGTAAGAATGAGAAGTAGTGGGTAAAAATCATGATAGACTTTACTCAGTCTGCATATTCATAGAGAAGAGAATAAAAATGATCTTGGAACTAGAACGACGAGCAAAGAGGAAGGTGACTGCAAAACCTCATCCTAGTGTAGGGAAAATATAGAAAAAAAAGAAAGATTGTAAAGCTTATATGACAATCGTAGTCAGGGGATATCTGGATTTTAATATAATAATGATTGATGGCAGTTTTTCAAAGGTGACAGAGCAGTTAGTATTTTCAAATAAGATCCTTTAACGTCATTAATTTTGTGATGCTCATGAAAATAGTGTTACACACAATAAACTCAAGGCAGTTGCAGATAATGGTGAGACTTGACTCTGGAGAAAGAACAGGTTGGATATTATTTTCCTTGTTTCATTTGACAAATGTGTGACCTTGGTAAATTGCTTGGTATCATTATGATATTGTGTATTGGAGAGTGAAACACGAGGGCCTGAGGTCTTAAAGGGCACCTATATATCTCTGATAATAAAGTTCCCTGTGAAGCTCTTTAGTCACCTTGATATTTGGGAGGCCATAGGAGAGGATTTCCTTATTTGGCAGTTTGAAGAGGAGAATCCAAGTTTCTCATGACAATAAGATTCAAATATCAAGAAAATCACATCTCTAAAAATGGCCATGAAATCTATTTCCTCTTATAGCTTCTTTTTTTTTAATGGAGAGAGAACTGATGATTTTGAGAATACAAAGACTTTCCATTTTCTGCTGGGGTTGCATAAAACTTAACATATTTGACAATAAAATCCTCACAGGCCAAAATCTTGTGAAGTAAACTACAACAGTAATCTTATATTTTCTTCCCAACTTTTTTGTGGGTCAAAAAATAAAAAGGAATTGGTTATACACATTAGGAAACTTCCCAATGCAAAAACAAAGAAGCCATTGAATACAAGAACATTTCTAATTTAATCAGCAGAAAATTAGAACTCTGAGAACATTGAGGTACAGTTTGAATGTTCTTGTGATTTTTTTCTGCTTATTTTTTCTCTTTTCACTGTTTATTTAATGAAACTATTATTAACATCTTTGACTAGTTTTAATTTTTGAGCTATCTCTATTTTTTAAGATTATGCCATAGCTATCAAATATTGATCTAATCCTGAGTAAGGGAAAAAGAGTGATAAAATTAAAATGAAGTAGGAAGCAGAATTTTTTGGTTCTTACGGTTGTATACCTTTGCTAACATGGAGTATAACCATTCCAAATGTTTATGACCTGTATTATATGCCTATAAAAATTATACATTAAATTATAAATTATGTTATAAATAATTGTAGACATGTATATATTATATATAAAATTGTCATAATTATATATGTCACTATTTATAATGAAATACTATATTGTGCCTATAAAAATGTAAGTATGAAACAGGAGAAACAATGAAATATTTACACAGACTTCTAGATGCTAGTAAATGAATAAAATTTCTTCTGATATTAAACAGATTTCTGCACTTTTAAGTATGAATAAGTACAAAAACTGTATTTATCTAAATCAGTGTCAGATTAATCTGAACATAAATTTGATAGAGGTGAAATTATTTCAACTCTATCAGAAGTTTCATCTTACAAAAGAGACTGCTTTTCTCAACATCTCACCAGTTATTTATTTCAGGCTCAGGCATGGATCAGTGGGTGTCTCAGAACTAGATGTCCTAGCTGAGAACTAACAGGAACAGGGCTCACTGAGTGTCATAAATCACAAGTCAATTACCTGCTTAAATTATGCTTTCTGTTTTCATGATGTGTTATGAATGGTGCCCCAGGATCTGACTTTGACTGAAGCTTATATTTTGCACTTTGTAAGATGTCTTGCATTTTTTCCATATGTCTTGTTGTCACACATATATTTCTGAAATGCCCTTGCTTGTCATCCTCACCCTCTAAACATGTGTCACTAGTCTGACTTACCTTTTAAAAGTCCAGCTTGGAATAATTTTCTCCTTAAAACTCTTTTGTTCAGTAAATAAAAGGTTTAGGAATACATCCTCAAGCACAATGTGATGAACAAAGAAAAGGCTCTTCCCTTCCATGAAGTTCTCAGTAATATCGTGCCTGTTGTCATGGAAGCTTTCAAGCTGAAGGAAGGCAGGGATAAAACAGGTAACAGCAGGTTAGACAAGATCTGAACCTTTAAGTCTGCAGGTGGGCGGAGGAAATGTGGACAGAACACCGATAAAACCTTGTGTCAGTGCTATGGAGGTTTTTGCATATCTTTAAATAGCAATTATGAAAGTGATGCGTGAAACTTGTGTTAGCCACAGACTTATAGTCAAAATTAGATTCAAGAACTATTAAAATTACTCAGTGACTTTTACTTATTAAACTGTGATTTAAATATATATTAAACCAAATAGTAACTTTCTCTGTGTGAAAATGGATACTCCATTGTTAGTTTCAATGGCATTTATGACATTTTAGATAACCGTAATTTCTTTTATTTTTTTTTTAATTTTATTTATTAATTTTCAAGTAGAAGAGAGAGAGAGAGAGGAGAGAGAGAGAGAGAGAGAGAGAGAGAGAGAGAGAGAGAGAGAGAGAGAGAGAGAGAGAAAGCACCAGGGCCACCACCACCACCTTGTGGGTCTGGCCCATGTGGGTACTGGGGAATTGAACCTGTGGCCTTAGGCCCTGGAGGCAAGTGTCTTAACTGCTGAGCCATCTCTCCAGCCTCAACAACCATAATTTCTTTACAAAGTTTATTTCTGCTCATAGAGCTGTGAACAAACTTTTATTTATTTATTTATTTATTTATTTATTTATGAGAAGAGCATTTCATTCATAAGATTGTAGTGAGTGCCTTCACCATTTCTTCACTCCCAGAAACCTTATGGGGAGGTCTACCGGGCAGTAGTGCCACACAGCTAAGGACTGGAACCTGCATTAGCAAGATGAGAGTTCTGGTCCCAGAGTCTGGGATTGGAATTAGTTCTGGCTTTCCCTGTTCCCTGCTGTGTTGGACAGGAAAAGAGGTAAGCAGTTCTGTCTCTGGGTTGGCAGAGAAGAAGGGAGAGCAGACAGAGACACAGTAGGCCAGTATCAACTAGAGTGAATTGAATTTGGCCCAGGCCCTGGATTATTACTTACATCTCTGGTGACCCATCTCATTTATTTTTTTAACATTTTTATTGGCTTAAAATTACATATATTAACACAAAAATATGCTCAGTATCATAGGTTCTTAGATAAAGACATTGAATCCATGATGACATTCCCTCATATGCATTAGTTATCCCCCCCCCTATGACTCTTACATTCTTTCGGCCCCCTCTTCCGCAAATTGTATTTATTTATTTTTGTAAGAGAGAGAGAGAGCCACAGCAAATGAACTCCAAATGTATGTGCTACTTGGTTCACACAGCCATGGGGAATGGAACTCAAGTCAATAGGCTTTGCAAGTAAGTGACTTTACCACTGAGCAGTCTCTCCATCCCCAAATTTATTTTTAATTAATTTATTTTTATTCATTTTTGAGAGAGAGAGAGAGAGAGAGAGAGAGAGAGAGAGAGAGAGAGAGAGAGAGAGACTACTGCAGCATACTACTGCAGACCACCTTGTGGGTCTGGCTTATGTGGGTACTGGGGAATTGAACTGGGGGCCATAGGCACTGGAGGCAAGTGCCTTAACCGCTGAGCCATCTCTCCAGCCCTTATTTTTAATTAATTTATTTTTATTGTGAAAATGTGTGTGTATGTGTGTGTGTGTGTGTGTGTGTGTGTGTGTGTGTGTGTGTGTGTAAATGTGGGTATGCAAGATGTTTTTGTAAGGTCAGCAGTTCCAAGGTATACATGTGGAGTTCTGAAAAACACCTCAGGGTGCTGCTGTTCTCTCAGGACACTGTACCAGACAGGCTCTCCCTTCTTAATTTCAATTTTGACCATTCCATAACTATATGTAACACATTTTGATTAGACCAATTACATCCTCTTCTCCTTTTTCTTCCCATTAAAACCCTTCCTCTTAGACCATCAGTCTACTTCTATGCTTTTTATTTTAACCTTATTTTTTGAGTCATCAGTTTAAGTTAGGGTCACTTGCACAATCCCATGGTGGAGGTTATTTGGGAGTTAATGGGTGTGATGGTTAAATTTTGATGTCAACTTGACCTTTCAAGTAATCTTGGGTGGGTCTGTGAGGATGTTCCCAGGAAGGCAGCCACTCAGTAGGGGGCAGGATGTAAAGAAGCTCAAAGAAGCTGGAAGTAAACATCCTTTCCTGTGTGGGCAGTGCAGTGACTCAGGAAGCCATTAAATCTGGGATAGAATTGCAAGACCCCATCCTAAGGCTATATAAAGAGGAAAGAATTCTCTCCTTGCCCTCCTGCCTGTTTGCTAGTGTGTGTATGGTGTTGGTGATGGGTTTCTCTCTCTGTTCGGACCTGTGAAAGAGGCCAGCCTCTTTCCCTGTTATGGAACTTCCCCTCAATCTGTAGTTTCAATAAATACTTTCCTCCCATAAACTGTGCCTGGTTTGGAGATTCATCCCAGCAACGTGTGGCTGACTGCAACAATGGGCAATCCACTATCGCCTACAGCACAAAGGGTTATGATTTCCTTACTTATTTTTTCCAGCTGTCATCCCTTCCCACTATTTAGTCTGGGAGGTGTGGGATCCCAAGGACCCCACCCTCATCAGTCACCTGCTGTGAGTGCATGAGCAGCTGACTTCTCTGATCAAAGCACAGCATCCCACAACCACAGTCCTCATCCTGTGCTCCTTCTCCTGCAGGTGATGCGTCCCTGAACTTTGCTGGTGTGGCTTAGATGTCCCCTTGAAGGCTTAGCACAAGCCAGCAGGTTATCCTTGGTAACACTGCTATCTGTGGATCTCAATCACTTCTACCCTCTACATAAAGATACTTCTGTGTTTGAGGCTGCATGCAGTACAGTTTATGGGGACTAACAGATCTTCAGAAGGTATTTAGATATGCTGTCCAATCACAGCACTGGGTCCCCACCCACCCACCCTAGAGCCTAGGCCCCTAACCACAGAGTTATGACCAAAGTTACAATACCACGTAGAGGAGACCATGCATCCAATCATAGAGTTTGGTTGCTCACATAAATCTCCTGTCTCTATTGTACTAATGGACATGTCTTACCCTGAAGGTCAATTGTGAACGACACAGGGTCCAGCGCTTTGTATGTTTGTATAAGGCAGCGTCTCCACTGCCGAGCTTGCATAGGACTTTATGGCATGCAAAAAGTTACCTAGAGAGGGAACAAGCTACCAAATGAATTCCAGCTTGGTTTCTTTACCTCTTTCAACTGAAGCTCCTGTCTTTAACAATAGGTCTAGTTTTGGTGGATGACTAGGAGCAATGGCAGTGGACAATATTGTGTGAGGAGCCTTGGTGTCCTCCTTGGCCAACAGCTTATTGGGAGGCCTCTTATCCCAGGCACTGGGATTTTCCTGTAATGACCCTATGGCCTCAGGAAGCAGCTTTATCTACCCATGTAGGTGACCTTACTTGTAACACACACAAAAAAAAAATCTGTATTTTAATTGACTTACTAAGATTACACATGTCTTATTCACATGTTCTTAATTTTGGATAATCCCACCCCTATCTCATCTCCATATCTCAATCCTGGTTTAACAATTTCTCTCCCACTATTACACTATCACTCACTCTACTTTTTGTTTTGTTTTTTTCCACTTTGTGTATGTAAGTCCAGCCGCCCCTTGGAGATGCTCCATTCTGGCTCTCCTTCCCATTGCTATAGGATTTTGGGGTTATAAAAAGTGAACCACTTTGTATCTGGTTTATATGAGTGTTGGGGAGTTGAACTCAGGCTAACAGGTTTGAAGGAAAACACCTTTAATCTTTGAGCCATCACTTCATCTCCCAAAAATGTATTTTTAAAGTAGTTTTTCCCTTATTCTTTTAAGTTTGAGGTAATAATATAAGCCATTTGATGTATACCTAAAAAATATAGATAGGACACTGTGTTTGATTATTGCTGATTTTAAAACTGCTGATTAAATGCTCCTTTTCTGAAAAGAAGGTATCTAATCAGAATATTTTGCTATTAATGACTGAGTTCTTTTGTTTCCATAGACTTGCTAATAATTTTCTTGTATAAAATCAGCTTTGTCATTTTATCGAACATAATTTCAAAATAAAGACCCAAGATTGCAATAAAAAGAATGTACCTTGTTCCTTAGTATAACTGTTGGGTTGAAATATGCAAAAGTGTTTCTTTATCCTTTTTTAACTTGGTAACCAAGTACCTTAGGGAAAATGGACTAAATAATGAAAGCATTTTTTTCTAATAATGAAATAGCAAGGAACACTGCTGTGCTATAACTTATGTGGCCTTTATAAGCAATTATTATCGTCTTGTTTCCAATAAAAGACTGATGAAAAAATCCACTAACAAGGCAGACAGTTAAAACACACATTCTTGTATACAATTAATAGCTTTCTTGGATAGAGTTAAGGGGATTCAAATCAAATTTACTTATTTATTGGTTAGTCTATATAAAATATGTAAAATATGTACTATGTATTTACTATGTCCAACAAATGAGGTGTATATAGTGACAATCAGAATAGACTCAGAGACAAAGCCTTTAATTTCCTTTTATTATCAAAGGCTTTTATTGTGTTGCCTCTAATTAAAACACATTTGGGTAAGAATATTGACCAAATATTACTGGGATTAAACCTATTTGTCAATTTATTCACTTGCTAGGCAGGAAAGGAATAGTGATTTGTGGCTATAAAGACTGGATCTTAACCTAGTCAAAGACATCAGGGAGAGTTTCCCTTTGGAAATTCATATTTAAGATCTGACTTCAAAGAGAGGGAAAGAGAAACAGTAGATAAGGAGAGTATTTTCAGTACCTGGAAACAGGTACAGCATTTTGAAGACTAAAGTAAAGACCAGTGTAGTTAAAAAAACGAAGGGGGGGGGGAAGGAAGTGAAGATTGAGAATAAAATGCTCCCATTCTTATAAACCATCAGGAAAATCTGCTTTCCTTGCAAAATAGTAAAGATGGCCTGATATTCACTGACTTCTGTCTACCAGAGACCAGTCTTCCAAAATCCTACAAATACCCAATTGACATTGATGAATTCCTGTGATTATTCCACACGATTCTGAGGACTCTATTCTCTTCAACTGGTTGGAATTGAGATTTATGTCAATCCCCAATAAGTCAGCCATTCAGCCATACCCTTTAAGCTTTTTATTTAATATGCATTGGGAGAAAAAGAATAGCCCATTTTTTTCTTTTTAAAATATTTTTGTTTAATTAATTAATTAATTTGCGAAATAGAAAGTGGCAGAGAGAGAGAAAGAGAGAGAGACAGAGAGAGAGGGAGAATATGGTCATGCAAGGGCCTCCTGCCACTGCAAATGAACTGTAGATGCATATACCACTTTTTTGCATTTGGCTTTACTTCAGTATTGGGGAATTGAATCTGGACCATCAGGCTTTGCCAACAAGTGTCTTTAATCACTGAGTTATCTCTCCAGCCCTATTCTTTTCTTATCTGAACAATAAGAAATATGTTTGTAGCACCAACTATAGCTTGTTCATTAAACAGTAGAAAAATCAAATTCAGGAATAATTAAATTATAGTATATTCACATATTAAAGTTTTCTGTAAAACTGTCAAAACCAAACAAACTTATAAAAGCAGCAAAGTGCCAGTGAGAGACTAAAAAGACTCTAAGAGGGTTGTTGTACTCACATTCAGGCTATGCTTTGTAACTTCAAATTGCTATTAGTGAGTATTAAGTTGAAGCTATTTGGTTTTCAGTTCACTTATGAAAAGTGCATACTAAAGATGAGTTGTTTCCTGTTTTTTGATTTGTAATTCAAAAAGAATGCCATTTAAAAAATATATGCAGACATGTTTCAGCACTTAAATATCACTCGTCCAGATAAGATACATGTCCCAAATTTATAAGCTAAGTAAAACTTTTAAGAAGTAAAATATTCTTGGCTTTGAAATATATGTTACAAAAAACAAAACAAATGAGCTAATCCTAGGTTTGGAGATGGTACAACACATGAGTAGTTATCATTTAACTATTGTGGAATGGTAGACAAAGTATAGGTAGAATGGATTTTGAATTGAAGTTTAAATGGATTGAACGTCGTTAGTATATCTAATTAGAGCTTTTAAGAACTCCTAGAAATTTGGCAATGCATTTTGAAGTAATAGGAAAGTAGAACACATCGAGAGACTCAAGTGAGAATAACATAAATTCAGGAATTAACCTTGGTACCTAACATTTAAAGATAGTAGAGAATGTCTATTATAATAAAACAAGAAAAATTGAAAAAGTACCATTGATGTCAGTTTTCTATGTTTAGTAGCTTTCTATTTCTAAAAGAGGACATCCTAAATTTTAGCTGTTGTGAAAATTTTTTACACACTCCCCTCCAAATTATTAAGGATTATTTTTAGACAAAAATACATTGCAAAGTAAAACAAATTTGGAAAAGGTCAAGAGAAAAACACAATTATTTCTGATTGTTGTTCATGAAACAGAAGTTTCAGCTTGTGTGTTATTTTTAATTTTCCTGCTTGGTCACATTTTTTCCAGAAAGACTCCTTAAAATTAGTTTAGCTTTAATTGGATTGAAGATTAGTACTTGATTTATAACCACACGGAAACAGTAAGACCCTTAAGGTTTTTCTCAGGGAGACTTAGTAATTCATGACTGTAAGGGTTGCCTGCCAATCACTTCCTTGGCACTCATAGTCTCCTCTCCATTCTGAATAGTGTCCAAAGTCTTTGGGAGGTCCATGAAAAAGTCAGTCTCATAGGCTATGGGAGAGACCATCCTGGTCATTTCACCTCAGTGAACACCAGTAATAATTCAATGGTCACTGAGTTATAAGACTGGGCTGTTCATGGGAACTGTTGCTCACAGGGGCTTCTAATTCTAAATTTTGGAATATTTTGGCTGGAGGGGAAGAGAGAGAGAGAGAGAGAGAGAGAGAGAGAGAGAGAGAGAGAGAGAGAGAGAGAGGAGAAAAAGAAAGACTTCATTTCAGGAGTGTTTAGTTTTACTGTCTTGCAACCTTTTGTGAAGGACTTAAACCTGATTTAAGCATTCATCCAGGACTCAGGAAGAGGAAGAGTATTTCTCCCTGAAAAACACGGTCTGGGACTGGCCACAAGTCAGACTTGAGAGGAGAAGGTTGTCAGTTGGAGACATACAGGGTTGAAAATCTCTGTTCTTGATGTAATAAGGAAGTTGGATCAGAAGCACGCTGAGTAAGAACAAAACAAAATTTATATAAACATAAGATTTTTAAAATTAATTGTAAGAAATGTTATATTTCAAGATCATAAGGATATCTAAGCATGGATTGATTTTATTGTTTGGATTTAGGAAATCTTCACTTAAACATATTTTGAAATTATATTCATGATGTATATTTTGTTAAAATATGAATAAATATTATGATAGTCAATTATGTACAGAACATGAAGTATACCATATAAGCAAAAGATATTGGCAAAGAAAATTCAAAAAACATTCTTCCAGTATAGTAGTGTGTCTGCTTATAAGATGCACTTGAGTTTTGAAAAAAAATTGATTTTTTGAAAATATTTTTGAGTGTCATTTGTAATGAAAATAAATCATGTAAGTACTATATTAACATAGATACATATTTTCTTTTTTAAAGTTCCCACTGAGGTTAGTTCTTATTTTCCCAGTACATAATTACTTCTATCTATTATTTTGGTGACCATAATGAAAACAAACAGAACATATTATTAATGACCATCTTTCATATCTGTTTTGGTAGGATTATATATAAAAGCGGTAATACTTTCAAATTATTTTTTTTCAAAAAATTGCTTTGTAGAACACAAATAAAAGATATAAGTGGGGTTAAGGAAGGGGCATGGAGGAAGCATTTCTCTATCTGATAATCCTTCACTCTACCCACTGAGCTCCCAATGAATGTGACTGTCATTTCTTAATCATAATAGTCAAGTCAATTTCTTGCTATCTCCAAAGATAAACTAAAGGTGATACGAATCAGCTGTACAAAAGCCTACTTATTTTTATTTAAAAATATAGTTTAAGCCAGAGGTTTCTACAGGAATTTCTCTATACCATTATGCGTAACCTTCCAGTGAATTGTGGGTCAGGGGGCTCATAAAGCACCCAGACCAATATGGCTATTACAAATTCTCTTTTCTCCACACCAGGAGTAAACTGAGAACCTAATGCACATGCGTAGGCTGAAAACACTGAGAAATCTAGATGGTACAGAGCTGGAAGTCTCCTCCCTGCTGACTAATGGTTAGTGCTAGGGAGGCTGCTGGAGAGAAAAGTTTTCAACAGTCTTAACCAGCATCGGATCCTGTGAACTACATAAATACCTAGCTAAGCAAGTGCAATAGTGGCATGTCTGTTAAGGAATCAACCATCTGTTCTCTTCTTGGATTTGGAGACTATTCCACGGGAGAGAATTCAGAACTGGTACTTAAAACCTACTTGACAGCCTATGTTTGGAAGATCATAGGACATGAGGTGAAGCTACTACTGTTGCTTTCTTAAGTGTATATAATGTGCTTATAAAACTATTCTCTGAATACTTATGTTAAGCATCATATCGTAGGGCTGCTCTCATATTTGGTCAGAGAAGCTTCTCTTTGTGGATGATAGTGACTACTGTGGTGACTCACACTTCATCAGTCCCGAGAAGCAACCATTAAATACTGAGCATTTAATGATACATTTCTATCACACCCACTCAGAGTCAGAGAATATTGCCTAAGACCTGCTGGACAGGATGTAAGAGCCAGAGGACGGAAAGAAGGGATTTGGGACTTTGTGTTTTGGATGCTGTATTCATGATCTCACAGCTGCTGTTATTTCCTATATATTATTAAGCTCATCAAGATGTTATAAAAATGGTAGTAAGGCAGAAAGAAAGGAGAGCAAGGAAGGAAGAAAGGAAGGAAGGAGGGAAGGAAGGGAGGAAGAAAGGAAGGAAGGAAGGAAGGAAGGAAGGAGAAAGGAAGGATGGAGGGAAAGGATGGAAGGAAGAAAGGAAGGAAGCAAGGAAGGAAGGAGAAAGGAAGGAAGGAAGAAAAGGAAGAAAGGAAGGAAGGAAGCAAAATTGGAAGAGGGTTGGTGTGAGGAAGGGGTTCAGTGGAAGGGGTCTGAGGAAGTGAGAGCAAGAGATACTTATGGAAGAAAATTATGATCTAAATGCATTATGTACACATATATAATTGCTGAGAGAAAAGATAAAAACTAATTTCTCTTTCTTTCACTTTTTATTGTCAACCTCCATAATAATCCCCTCTTACCACCCTTCTTTCTCCCTCCACTCCAACCCCTCCACTGAGTTCCATCTCTTGGCAACTAGTCCCTGTTCTATGACAATACTATCCATTTTCATCCTTCCATTCTGCAGGTCCTGTGTAGGTAGCATCAGCTCCTGTGGAGTCATGAAAATCAAGGTCACTTTGTGTCTGGATGACAATATTACAAAGCACTGCTGCCCTTCCTTTGGCTCATTCGTTCTTTCTGGCAGCTCTTCTGCAATGTTCTCCGAGCCATGGAGAGTGGGACAGAGATTTCTCACTTAGTGCTGAATACTCCACTGTCACTTTTCAAAACTTGGTGAGTTTTTCTGAAAAATAAAGAAAACAATTTCCTCACAAAAATTTTTATTATTTGATTAGCTTGTCACAAGTAGTAAAATCTAATTTTTCTTTAAGAGTTTAAAAGCTTGCCTTCCAAAGTATGTATTTAATTTTTTAATTGAAGAAGTTAAAATAAATAAGAAGTTGGGCTGGAGAGATGGCTCAGCGGTTAAGGCACTTGCCTCCAGTGCCTAAGGCCCCGGGTTCAATTCCCCAGGTCCCACATAAGCCAGACCCACAAGGTGGTGGCCCTGGTGCGC